>JBAKBP010001733.1:143339-201961 GCA_037953745.1 Lithodes maja | reverse complement strand
GGGGGGGGGGGGGCCAGAGGACAACCCTGTTTGGTTGATCTACGTCCAATATCCTTCGAAGAAGGGGGAAAGGTGCAAATCCGACACGGGGAATAGGCCAAAGAACAAAAAACCCACTGAGACTGAGCATGATCTCCAATTCTCAACATCATAGGATGTTATCCAGTAATTCTTTAGCATTTGTACACGTCCACCTTCAGGTGAACTACACGTCTAGAGGTAAATCCTCACGTGGTTTTCATATTATTCATGCAATCGTGACTCATTTTCATTATTCAGAAATATATATTATTCGCATTAGTAGCATATTGTGACAGTCTGCTAATCGGAGGCTAGCAATGACCAATCAAGAACTTCACCTTCAAGATTGGCTGACATGACTTTAACTCTTGGTTACTGGTACTACTCTTAGACAAACATAATACTGACGGCTCCGATTTACCACCCTGACCGCACATTTAGATCAAAATAGGCACGGGGAGAAAGATACAAACTCATTAATCTTAGTTTGATAATATTAACCCTTTAACACCAGGAACATTTACCGATTACACAAAATTGAAATGGGTACAGTACATACACACAAATAACCTGGGAAAAATCAATTACCGGTACAGTATCTTAACCTTGGACGCACACTGGTCTAATTACCAAGCATGATAACCCAGTGCTTCACCCAACTCGAAACTAATCTTGCTGTCCATAACCGCCCCATCATACCGGTAATACCGATCCTGAGAGATACTGGCCATCCTTGGGGTCTCCTTACTACACCATCCATCGGCCTACTGTATCCTGGAGTGTGGGGGGGTAATTACACTCTTCCTGTGATCCTGGGACCATCCTACAAGGTTACTGGGAGGTGGTTTGTCACAGCATGCATACTCTCGGGGCTCGAGTAGACCCGGCAGCCGATGGAAGGAGTTGAATCTCCGCCATCAGTAGGTCATCGACTCCGTCCCAACCTGGTTCCCTCTGAGTGGAGGGATAAGAGCCCAAATCCGGAGGAGAAGGGATAAAGGTGACAGACACTGAGAGGTGGCGATGCAGACACCTAGGCCTAAGGGCTTGGAATGACGGCACTGCTCGCGGTGCCAGAAATGCCTGCAAAAAGGAGAAGGCTAGACCACATAGGGTGGCTTGGGTAGGGTCTTGGCGGTAATTCTTATAAGAGGCATTACTCTAAATTTCGAAGAGGAAATACTTTACATATATACCAAAGGGGGTGAAAGGATAAATTTTGGCTTAAAAGTATTTAAATAGATCTAGGGATATTATTTCTCCTCCTGACTAAGGCTAATCCCCTCTTTACATGGACGAGGTTTACTTAAAAGATACATTTCCCTTAATTAAAGTGAAGAGTGAATGAAGGGGAAAAAGTCTTACAGTTAAGCCAAACCCTACAAAAGATACCAAAAGGTAAAATACAATTCTTCCTGTTACATACCAAAAGGGAAAGTATATTTCTTCCTGTTACACTGCCATCATCCATTCGTGGTATTTTACTCCAAATGTACGCAGTATGATGGCTAAATGGGGTTAGATGTGCTGCAATGTGCTGCAGTGAGTTCACTACTCAATAGGTGGCATTCTGAGAGTGAGGGTCTGAGTCTGGAGGGTGAGACAGTGAAGCACTTGAACGAAGCAACCAGCGGCTTCAGAGATGGAGCTGCTTCGAGCCATGAATGGATGCTTCACATGTCTCACTCCCCAGACTGGAACGAGACCTCACGGGCTTCACCGTGTTGAGCGGTGGATTGTAAGGGCTCTCAGCCTATGCCCGAGAGGGAGTAGTTGGAATATAGAAAACAAAACAAAAAATAGACTGCGGCCAAAGGAGGCTCACATTTAAAAAAAAATAATAATAAAAGAAATCAGCCACCGGTGAATCTACCTAAACACACCCCAAGGAATAGGGTCCCACGAAAGCCAAAGAGCCCAAAGCCTATTCCAAGCTCGGCACCTACCAAAACCACTTCCCTGACTACCGCCTCCATGATATGTAATCATCGACCACCTATCACGACGACCACCACCTGTGTCTACCCGCAGGAATCACACACACCTGCCCCCATCACCATAGTGGCTCCAGCAGTGACAACGCAAACCACTCAGATCCCTGTGCGATCCCTGCTCAACATCAACGATGGGTACCCTTGCGTCACACTTCCGACGCCCCCATGATTTTTACTCCTCAGCTGGACCACCCCTGAGCTGACAGATGTTGAATTCAACCTGCCATCGTGCCTCCCCACCATAATTTCGACCTGGTTGCCAACATCACAAATGAGTCTCTCACCTTACCCAAGAGCCTCATCATCGGCGACATTTGATGCAGACACATCTCCGGCACCTACCAGCACGTCACAGCTCATACTTCCCTCCATCCCTGATGAGCTGACAAACGATCAACACCAGCAGCTTTTGGAAGTCCTTCATGAATCTGCAGGTGTGTTCGCCCAAAGTTCCACAGAGATCGGACAAACCAAGGCTCTCGAACACCCGATTCATACCACAGGCCCCCCCATCCGTCAACCCTCCAGGAGATAGAATCCCTTACAACATCAAGAGGAGGAGTGCCAGGTCCAGGAAATGTTAGACATGGGGATAGTGACTCCTTTAGTCAGCCCTCGTTCGTCCCCCGTCGTTTTAGTAAAGAAGAAGGACGGATCCAACAGGTTCTGTGTGGATTATCACCGCTTGAACGACGTCACCATCAAGGACGCCACCCCCTACCCCAGATAGACGACTCCCTGGACTCCCTACATGGATCCCGATGGTTCACCACGTTGGACCTACAGGCAGGATACTGGCAAGTGCCCATCCAGAAAGAACACCAACAGAAGACCGCATTCTCTACACATGGGGGAAACTTGTACAAATTTACCTTACTTCCCTTCGGTCTCTGTAACGGGCCTGCCACCTTCTCTTGCCTCATGGAATCCGTCCTCAAAGGCCTCACTTGGGAAATCTGCCTGGCCTACCTGGATGATGTAATAGTTTATGGAAAAACATGGGAGGAACACATAACTCGACTACGACAAGTCTTCGTGCGAATACAAGCGGCTGGCCTAAAGCTCAAGCCTGCCAAATGCTCAGTGGCTCGTACCACCGTTGGGTTCCTCGGTCACGTCATCTCTGCCGAGGGTATCTCCACAGATCCTCACAAGCTTTCCGCCATTGCAGCCCAGACGCCCCCTCGGACGATAAAAGGCGTCCGTTCGTTCCTGGTACTCGCCACTTATTACAGGAGGTTCGTGAAGAATTTTGCGGCCATTGCGCGCCCTCGTCATGAACTCACTAAGAAGGAAGAGCCCTTCAAATGGACCCCAGCGAAAGACCAGGCTTTTAACACCTTAAAACAACACCTGGTCCAAGCCCCTACAGTCTCATTTCCTGACTACAAACAACCCTTCCGCCTATACACGGACGTGTCTCTATGCGCCATTGGAGCTGTTTTGGCTCAAGAACAGGATGGGCTAGAGCACATAATCCCCTGAGCCAGCTCCACCTTGAACGCCACCCAACGCAACTATGCAGCTACAAAGAGAGAATGCCTCGGCGCCATCTGGGCGCTAAAAACATTTTCGGTCTTTCCTCCTGGGTACAAAAGTCGACATCATCACGGATCACAAATCCTTACAATGGTTACAGCGATCCGAAACCACCTGTGCCCTCCTCGTCCGCTGGCGGGAAACCATGGAGGAATTTAATTTTCGCTATCCATTACAGACCAGGAAAACTCCACACCAACGCCGATGCTCTCTCCCGTTTACCCGTCACCAAGCCAAAGAAAACGGCAACCCCACCCTGCTCACTTTATGGTTAATTAAAATAAAGTCAAAATGGATCCCCAAGGACATCTTTTACCATCTACACCGGATCAGGGATCAACTGTATACAGAGTCTGGCCACATAGCTGTTGCCCCCAGACGGCTCAAGACATCTTCCTCATCATTCATGAGGGAAACGACATCCACCTGGGACAAATGAAAATATTACAAGTATTTCAGCAAATATACTGGACCGTCAGCCCTTCCACCATAGCTAAGATAGTCGCCGAAGCCTGCAGACCATGCGGCCTGGGAAGGGGTAGGGCCCAGACCCCCCGGACACTGCAGGAGAGGCCGGCATGGTAATCAAGATTACTGGTGGTCTCATACGACCTAAGGGTATTACTCGATCCGACCGTATGTGTATCCCCGAAGAAATTATCATTTTAACCATAGTTTTACTACGAGGTGAGAACTGTATCAAATACCGTGCCACCTGTGACCAAGACCTGTTGCATACCAGAGAGTCGTCACATTCCTGCTATGCCTCATGGAGGAGTTAAACTAAAAAATGTCATTGTATGACTTAGTTAACTAAAAAAAATCCTTATTTGTGTTAGGGACACAGGGACCCATTCTGCCTTGGGACCATATTACCCAAGATTTATTAGTGGCCCCTCCATCATTGACGAACATGCCTATTACATAAGGCATCCTCTTCAAACACTAATCCGCCGTAGTTTGAATCTACCGCGCAGAGCATTTAAAAACTGAGGAGCCTTCATCATGAGCGCACGCGACCTCACTCATGGCTTCAGTCATTATGAATTGGGTTCTCACTACGAAAAATCTTCGTAAAAAATAAAAACAAAAAGAAAATAAGAATAACTATCTAATAAGCTTTCCATCATATCGTGGATGTACTTGTGTGGATCTCTGACCAGACGCTGATTCAGGCGTCATTCCTCCTTCTCTGCTCTGCGCTCAGCCTGCCCGGACGTGTCTCCCCACGCTCCGCTGGTTCCGCATTTGTTGCGTCCCTAGTGAGTTTTTTCTCATTTGTTTACTCCGGGATGTATCGAGTAAGGTTAGGATATGCGTAGCAGGAGTGTCCTGGGCTGGTTGCCCGCAGTGCAGTGTATTTGGAGTCGTGTGTTTGGGGCGTCTATTTCGGACGTACCCTCGTGGTCCTGTTGTGGACATGTGAACTTTTTCACAGTTAGTTAGCTTGTGGTGCAGGCGGCTTTCATTACGCGTTAATAATGCTGCCTTTTATCTTTCTGATGAGGCAAGCTTTGCTTCTGACGTTCCCTGCGTTATTTTCTTCACTTAGTGAAGTTTTTTCTGGGTTCCGAGTCAGTCTTCCCTTTGTCGGAAGTTTTTCTACAGTGGTGTGTTGGCGATGGTTCCTGTTGTGATATTCCCAGTGTTTTGTGTATATTTCAACTTTTCCTATTCCGTCTACTTAGGCCTAGCCAGCCGCTCGTAGTTTTGCCACATGTACAAGTGTTATTGTTTATTATGTATAAATATACCCTACTGTGCCATGTGTGTCCGGGTTTTAGTTGTGTATTGGCTAATTCCTCGGACTATGTTTGTTTCCTGGTTTAGTTGTGTATTGGCTAATTCCACGGATTATTATTGTATTCTTAGGTTAGTCGTGCGTGGCTTCCTTCGTGTACAGTGTACGTTCAGATGGTGTCTGATCGGGGTGGGTGTCCTTCCGGCGGGTTTTTTCTCGGTTTCACCATGATAAAACCCGGCCGAGAGCCGTGTTAGGCCACACGTGGTTTTTAACACAGGTTTGTGTCCCCGGCGATGAGGTGTCTGTGGCTCTCCAGGACTGCGTCTCTGTTGGTACCTGGTTTCAGGCCCATTTTGATTCCCGGCGGACTGGCTGTTCCCATCTATAAAACTTTGTTCTTGCGAACATACGTTATGTAGTTTTTCTACCAGGTTTTACAAAAAACCACATGAAAAACCTAGCTGTTGTTAAGGGCTTTCCTACCCGGCGATCTTTTACAAAGATGCGGGGACAGGAACTTATGGGGTTAACGTTTGACATCTCACCCGGCGGGTGTACCTTGGAAGGGTGGGATAATCTATTAAGTCATTCAGTGAATTAACCATTCCATTCTTAAGCAATACTGTTTGTATCGCCGCCTTTATTTTTACGGCAATTGAAGGTTCAATTAGAGTTAAAAATCGTTTTTTCACACCCGGCGGGTGCTCCTAGTTGGAGGAAATAAGGAATTTTCAAATTCATTTTCGATTTAACTACTTAATTCAGTGATACATTTAGGTATCGCCGCCTTCATTTTTACGGCGATCTTTTTGTGACAATTCGTTAGAAATCAGATCTCGTGTCAGCCTGCCCTGTGTTATTATACAAAAAATATTTCAAGGGCCGGCGTCTTTATGGGGGGTTGTTTTTGTTCCATTATTGAATCTTGAGACAGTCACCACCAGAAAGACTATAATCGCCATGCTGGACCGATATTATGTCAGAGGGTATTCTTCACTTTCTTCAAAAGATTTGTTTAGATATTCTGAAACCCCGCCGCATAGCGAGCTGTGTTCGTTGTGTCATCACATCTCGTTATCCGGTGGGCTATTAACACTTGTGTGCGAACATGTTGGATTAACCTTATGAGCATTAATTCCTGGAAATTTTCTTTTTTTTCCAGAGCTGGGCTCCGGCGGACCAATACAGACCCGGCGGTAGTTCCCACACCAGTCTCTGTCATGGCTACCGTGGCTCCAGTCTTTGCTTTATGCACTACCCCTGCTTGTGCTGGTATCCCTCTTTTTGCGCATACCCTTTGCATACGGTGTGTTAAATGTCTAGACCGTTCAAGGGGTCTCTGGGTTATGCGTAATTGTTCTTTTTGCTCCCAATTAGCGATAAAAGTCCTTTGCGATAATGATAAGACCGCAGCAGTAGCGTTACGAGAAGTAAGGCAACAGATGTCAGCATACACTACGATTGTTGCTCATAAATCACTTCAATGTGATAACGTCCCTCTTTGGGATAAGTTATTATTTGAACACCCTCCCCCTAAACGTTCCTCTAGAGTCACGAGTCATGCACCGGCGGAGACTGGTCAGGGTTCGGTATCTTCTGCGGCTACACCCAAACGTCCACGAGAGCCTACACCTCCGGCATCCGCCTCATCATCTCGGGCGAGATCTCGGTCCAGGTCACCTCTCAGACAACAGTCATCTAGTCTTGCCTCTTCACCGGCGAGTAAGAAGAGTAGGACGGAAAGTTCCACCAGTGGTCACGGCGATGATTCCTCGAAATCTAAGAGTAGTTCACGATCACATCGTAGCCATAAATCCTACAAAAAGGATTCACATAAAAAGAAGTCCTCCCTACATTCACAAGTTCCTAGTACCTCTCTTCATACCTCTACCCCAGACAGAGTTTGTGTTAGGTCTCAGGGGTCCAGTGAGGTGCCTGTCCTTAAAGAGGATTTACCCATAAATATTTTGACCCTGGAATTAGAAAATTCGGGGGGTTCAAGTCGGGATAATGTGTCTGACTCTCAAGAAAGTGTAGGCCAAGGCCTCGGGGTTTGGCGTTTTGCTCAGCCAGGGCCCGACCACCCACGTTCGACTCAAACGAGTCACACAGTAGCTGATGTCCACAGGGACGCGGCGATCCCATCCTCTATTCCTGACTTGTCTTGGCAGCAAGGTACCCCGGCTTCGGAGGGATCTTCTCAGGAAGAGAAAGACGAAGTTTCAATAAATGGAAGGGCAAGAGTCAGGCTCAGGCTTAGACGCCGCGCAGGATATTAATGATTCACCTGTAAGTTCATCTTCAAATCAATTTGTTACTGCGCAAGAAATTAATGGGCTGCTTACTCAGGCTTTATCTAGATTTTTTGGCCAACAACAGGAGGCCCCCACGTTAGACTTGGGGGCTCCCACGACAAGTTCTACGGTACGGCCTCTGATGACTTCGACTGTCTTATCTAAGATCCCTAACCCTCCCACTATGTCAACATCAGTAGCTACCAAGCCTGCTACGGCGGCATTAACAACTTCCAATGTCAGGGTCATCACGGATGTTAATCCACCCCCTCTAGACAAAGCACCTGTTAGAAAGGTAGCTATGCCCTTGCTTTATGGACCAGACGAGTCTTGGGTCCTTTTGACCCCCACTAAACCAGAGTTGGCCCAGCCTACCTTGTCAGGGGAGCTCCCAGTACCGAGTGAGTGGGTCATCCAAGGCAACAAATCAAAGAAATTAAGGGCCTTGGATAATTTGGGAAATGTACTAGATGTAAACATTAAGGCTATACCTAGTTATTATCACCAGGACTATTTTCTGTATGCTACTAAGCCAGCTTTACCCCCTGCCTCAGCTTCAAAGCTATTTTCAGACTGGTCTAAGCTGGATGGGTTTAACGATATTAAGACTTTGTCAGCTCTCACTCCTGAACTTGATTTACAGACCGTCACAGACGAAGCAGCTAATCCTGTTTTGAAGGTGGGGCAGTTGGGTCCAGGACCTTGGGTAGATTGGGAAATAGAGGCTCAAAACTTTGCAACGACATTTACTTCGAAATCTTCCCATCAGATCCCTCAAGATACTCATTCGTGGTTCTCCATGCCTGTAGAGTCTGCAGGCGGAGTCCCGTCAGCTTTGTTTTCTTTCCTAGCTGCCCCTAAAATTAATCTTTGTGAGCTGAAAGACCCTTTCACTACCCCTACCCCTACTCACCTAGACAGAGAATTTAGGCTCAGGGGGAAAGCTTTTCGCCTGTTCTCCCAATACATAGTGTCTCAACAGGTGGCTAAGTCTCTACTACGGTCTACTCAGGCAATCGTAGATGCGGATGCCAGAAGATCGGTTGAATTGTCCCGGCGACTGCTCCTCCAGTCGTCAATCCAATCCTTGGGTGACATACGCACCGCCTTGCTTGAGGCGGTACGAGCAAGACAAGATCTCAGAATGTCTTTAGTTCGCAAGCTACCTGATCGCATTGCGAATCAGGTGGTCATGTCACCAGTGCTTACTCCCTCTCTAATGTCCCCTGAAGTGTGGAGAACGGTGTTCAATATGGCACAGGCTTTTAAGCACAGTCCCACCCCTTCTAAGAAACCTACATTTACCTTTCCCAAACCCAGGCCAACTACTAAAGCTCAGCCAGGGGGATCTAAACCCTTTTTTCCGCCTAAATCTTCCCACTCCTCCCAAGGTCAGTACAGGCATAAACAGGGTAGGTTTTCAGGTCAGAGAGGACGCGGCCAGCATAAGCCAGGTCAGGGCCAGTCATCGGCCAGCACCAGCCAGCCGGCGAAGCGTCCAGCACCATCAACCCCACCATCAAAAAACTAAAGTCTCTCTCACTCCCGGTGCCAACTTTAAGGCCGGAGGACCCGAGGGTAGTACAGCCGGCGAACCCTTGTCTGCTAACTGGGTCGTTCCGAACGTATCACCAGGCATGGCCATTAAACACTTGGGCACGGATGGTGGCTCGCAAAGGCATCACTTGGCGGTGGCTCCGGCGACCTCGCTTACGTCAGCCGACAACGCCGAATGTTGTTTCTTTAGAGGTGGAGTCACTGGTCCAGGAAATGATTGTCAAGAATGTCATCATCCCGGTCCCCCCAAATTACCCTGTATTCACGTCCAAACTATTTTTGGTTCTCAAAAGGGACAGTGTTCAGATGAGGCCGGTCGTAGACCTGTCTTACCTGAACCTTCACATTCACAACGAATCTTTCAGAATGTTAACTGTGCACCAAATCAGGCTAACACTTCCGCCGGGAGGTTGGATGTGCTCACTAGACCTGACAGACGCCTATTGGCACGTATCGGTCAACAAAAGATTTCAAAGGTTTTTGGCCTTAAGGATCAGGCAACAAAATTTTGTTTTTCAAAGGATGCCGTTCGGTTTGAACCTAGCACCTCGATTATTCACGAAATTAGTCCGGCAAGCCCTGATGCCATTGTTAAAACAGGGGATCAGAGTGTTGTGGTATCTGGACGACTGGCTGGTGGTGGCAGAGACACAACATTTATGCATAAAACATGTCAATATTATTTTAAATCATGTCAAAACTCTAGGCTTCAAGGTAAATCTGGTAAAGTCAAACCTTGTTCCCTCACGAGTAATTCAGTGGATAGGGCTGGTCTGGGACACAGCCGCTCTCACTCTGAGTCAGAGTGTGGACAATCGCAACAGGTTTCGCAGGAAACTGTTCATGTTTCTTCACAGTCTGACTACGACGCGAAGGGTCTGGAAATCTCTGGTCGGCTCTCTCAACTGGATTCAACTAACTGTCAAGTTGGGCCGGTTGAAAGTAAAACGACTAATATTGGAAGGCAACAAATATTTCCCGCTCTTACCGGCGGGAAAATTATGGCCCATCCCGAAATTAATCCACACCTTACTAGCGGTCTGGGCAAAGAGGGAAACGTTGTACTCAATAATGTCATGGATTTCTCCTCCACCAACGGTATGGATAGACACGGATGCGTCAGGCACAATAGGTTGGGGATTTCAATCAAATCAGGGGCACCAGGGTCAGGGGCTTTGGTCCCACTTAGAAATCTCTCACATCAATGTAAAAGAATTACTAGTCCCCTTATATTTCCTTCAGGCTCACGGCCCGGCATTACGGGGCAAGTCGGTGGCCTTCAGAATGGACAATCTGAATGCGGTTCACTGCATTCAGAAGCAAGGATCAACGAGGTCCAGGGGGTTGCTAAACGTGTCGGAAGAGATTTTTACTCTAGCCAACAGACTAGAAATTTACCTTCACGCATCTTATCTCCCAGGCGTAGCGAACGTCTGGGCAGATGCTCTGTCCCGGAGACAGAGCACAACAGTAGAATGGGAGCTCAAGCAACCCATTTTCAACCTAATGATTGCAGAGCTCTCCCATCCACAAGTGGATCTTTTTGCGTCCGAGGAGACTCACAAACTCCCTCTATACCTCACCCGCCGGTCGATAACGCCGGCAGGGGGGCCAGACGCCCTAGTGACAGACTGGAACAGATGGAGCTCCATCTATCTGTTTCCACCGCCAGATGCGTCACTAATGTGCCACGTAGTGAACAAACTACGAGATTATCGAGGCTTAGTCTCACTAATCGCGCCCCTGTGGCCGGCGCAGTTGTGGTACCAGCAATTGAAAACGTGGTGCCCGGACCCGGTATCGCTCCCGGTCGGGTATTTCCACTTAGACACGATTGGCAACCTAGCGACCTCGCTGACTTTTGCATTATGGACATTCAGAAGGCCAAGTGGCTGGCACTATACGGTAGAGATGTGACTAATAAATTAATCAATCAATATACTCAGTCTACGAAACGTCAGTATTACTCACATTGGCAAGCCTTTACTTCCTGGATTGTCAGAACGGAACAGAATGTGCCGTCAGTGGCTTTAATTTTCAATTACTTGAATTATCTGTTTGAACAGAAACATTTATCGGTGGTAACTTTAAAAAATCACTTAACTGCAATTAGAGTGCCCTTTTTAGACCTGACAGGTCTTTCCATACCGGTGGCGGAAGAAACAGGTTTTATGAGAGCTTGTTTTAAACTTCGCCCACCTCCCCGTCAGCTCATGCCTACTTGGTCTCTCGACAAAGCTTTGTCTTTACTTCACTCTCGTCTGTACCAAAATACTGCAGACTTTGCTTTACTCTTAAAAAAGGCGGTTTTCCTTATGGCTTTGGCCACCGGGAACAGAGTGTCTGAGCTGGCGGCGATGAGCAACTCACCCAATTGCCTTAGGTTTGGTAGACTTAACGAATGTATTTACATTGCGCCTTCCCCAGGTTTTGTAGCCAAGAATGAGCACAGTGCACACGTGTTTTCGGAGTTCACGGTGCCGGCATTAAAAAGGGGAAAGGTGCATCATAATCTATGTCCAGTGCAAGCCCTAACCAAATATTTGAGAGTAGCTCCTCTAAACCCCCAAGGTGCTTTATGGGTAGCAAGTACGGGTAAACGCTTACTTAAACGGCGATTAGCCTCTCTTCTGGTCGAAGTCATTAAAGAGAGTAATCCCGGCGTGGTGGGCAGGGCCCACGATTTACGCAAATGGGCAGCCTCTTTACGTTTCCTGAAAAACTTTTCAGTGGAAGATATCGCGTCCACTCAATTGTGGGCGTCTAATCATACGTTTTTGTCTAGATACTTGTCAGTTGCTCTAGACAAACCTTCCTTACCATGTATAGCTTTAAGGCAGAGGGTCTAGGTGGCCCTACAGTCACTTTTGTTTATTTTCACAAAGGGGGGGGGGGGGGGTGCAGTCAGTTGACATAGGACACCCTAGACCCCGCCGGAGTATGAGAGCTGTGATACAAATGTAAGGTTAATGTGATATAAAATTTTCTCAGAGAGAAATTGTGCTAGTACAATGTTAGTACAAAACAACAGGGTTGTTATAGTAGTGTTAACTGCGAAAGCAATTTAATTTTAGAATCAGTGGAGATCCTTTGCAATTTATCTCCACGATTATGTTGGGGTTTATGATGTGCACATATAAGCTTATAACTTGTTATTTTTGTCACCACTCGTTGAGTGGGGTGCCTTTGTAACCACAGATCTGTGTTCAGAATCTTTAGGGCTACCCATTTTGTCAGGCAGGCTTCTTTGAAGCACGCACCTGCCTGAACCCCCTTTTTCTTGTATTTTTTCGGCGACGCCAATGATTAAATATATATTTTTCAAGAATAAGAATACTATGTGGTTGTTTTTATTATCTACTTTTCTAGAGTTATGATATGATTACGAATGTCCCCCTCCAGTCTTAGAAATCAGGCATGTTCGTCAATGATGGAGGGGCCACTAATAAATTATAGGTTTGACTCCTGTAAGGAGATAAAGAAAACCTAATATTTAGTAGTGGCCCCGTAATCATTGACGACTGGGGCCCTCCCGACCGTCCCCTTCCCATTCGTTGATGTATTAAGGATCTTGGTTTACTTGATATGTCAGTGAGATAAAGAAAACCTAATATTTAGTAGTGGCCCCGTAATCATTGACGATTATGCCTATTACATAAGGCATCCTCTTCAAACACTTATTTACCGTAGTTTGAATCTACCGCGCAGAGCATAAAAAATTGAGGAGCCTTCATCATGAGCGCACGCAACCTCACTCATGGTTCGTCATTATGAAATTGGGTACTAACTACGAAAAAACTTCGTAAAAAATAACAAATAAAAAGAAAATAAGAATAACTAATCATAAGCTTTCCATAACTTCGTGGATGTACTTGTGTGGATCTTTGACCAGACGCTGACTTCAGGCGTCATTCTTCCTTCACTGACATATCAAGTAAACCAAAATCCTTAATACATCAACGAATGGGAAGGGGATGGTCGGGAGGGCCCCAGTCGTCAATGATTACGGGGCCACTACTAAATATTAGGTTTTCTTTATCTCCTTACAGGAGTCAAACCTATAATTTATTAGTGGCCCCTCCATCATTGACGAACATGCCTGATTTCTAAGACTGGAGGGGGACATTCGTAATCATATCATAACTCTAGAAAAGTAGATAATAAAAACAACCACATAGTATTCTTATTCTTGAAAAAGTAGTAGCTCTGGGGATAAATGAATTCTGATAAGCAGAAGTTCTGCATTGTGGAGGAGAAAGTGTAAATTCATGGGCGCTCTCAGCTGCCCTAGTTCTACGGGGAAAGATGTGGAGAGGCGGCACAATTGAAGCAAGTTCCTCGGAACAATTGCTGTGAAAATATCTGTAGAATAATGCAAGGGATGCAACGTTTCTTCGTATGGATAATGTAGGAAGGTCCTGTGTGATTGCAGGGTTATTGATTAATCTAATAGCTTTATTTTGAATTTTGTCCAACTGCCTCAATGCAATCACTCCACTTCCACCCCACAGAGGTGAACAGTAATCCATCTGAGAACGCACATGACTTTTATATATCACGGCCAACTGCTCGTCAGTGAAGAATTCTCGAACTCTGTACAGGAGTCCCAGTTTTTTAGAGGCATTCTTAGCAATGCTTCTAACATAATGTGTCCAGCTCAAGTTAGTAGTTAATGTTACACCGAGAATGTCAATACTAGGGGAAGTGGGAATATTTACATCATTAAAAAATATATGGGAGTCAGTGAGATTCTGTCGGTTAGAAAATTGAATGTACTTGGTTTTCTGTGCATTAAAGGAAACTAGATTCTTTTGTCCCCATCCATCAATTCTAGAAAGGTCCTGGTTCAGAGAAATTGCAGTGTTTATTTTTGAATTTATAAGATCGGGTTGGGTGAAAGAATTGGTAAATGTGAAGGAACTGTGGAGTGTTGAGTCATCTGCGTAGGAATGTATTGGATTATGAGTGGTAGATATGAGATCATTGATATGAATGAGGAACAGAATTGGGGCCAAAACTGATCCCTGGGGAACACCAGCATTTATTGAGTGAAATTGAGAATAAAGGCCATCTACCATTACACGTAT
This sequence comes from Lithodes maja, assembly GCA_037953745.1. NCBI lineage: Eukaryota > Metazoa > Arthropoda > Malacostraca > Decapoda > Lithodidae > Lithodes > Lithodes maja. Next base: position 187,725 of record JBAKBP010001733.1, on the reverse strand, counting down.
TTTTCTGTTATGAAGATAAGAAGAAATTAGTGGAACTAATGATGCAAGGCCGTAGTGTGACATCTTCGACAATAAGGATTGATGCCAGACTCTATCAAATGCCTTTGATATATCCAGTGCTATTGTATGTGTTTCACCATGTTGGTCTGTAGCTTGGTTGATTTGATGCGTAAGAAGGCAAAGCATGTCTGCAGTTGATCGACATCGTCTAAAACCATATTGCCTATCACTGATTAATTTATTATTCTCAAGATGCTTAATTATGTGATTATTTAATATAATTTCAAAGACTTTACCAAGAGTGGAAGTTATAGCTATTGGTCTGTAGTTTGATGGATCTGAAGAGGCACCTTTTTTAGGAACTGGATGGATGTTTGCTTCTTTCCAGGGTACTGGGAAGCATGAGGTATGAGTACACAGACGGAAATTGTTTGCCAATACAGGAGCGAGCACCAAGGAGCAATTCTTAAGTACTATTGGAGGAATTTCATCTGGACCAGGAGCCTTATCTACCGAGAGATTCTGCAAAATAGTTTTGACATGTCTGGTGTGGATCTTAAATGAGGGAATTTCAGGCGAATTAAAATTAAGTACAGGGACATCTTGATTTATTTCATCTAAGGTTGAGTTGGTGGAGAAAATATCCGCAAGAAGGTTAGCTTTACCTCGTGGGTCACTTACAAGATTGCCAGTCGGAGATTTTAATGGTGGAATGGATGAAGCAGTAGTGAAGTTGGATTTAAATGAGTTAAGAGTAGACCAAAATATTTTGTTATCATTTGGATTATTTAGAAGTTTATTTGCCTGCTTGTGGAGAAAGTTTGATTTAGTTAGGTTTAATACAGTTTTGGCATGATTTCTGATGTTTCTAAAGTAATTAAAGGCTTCATGTGTTTTTTATCTTGTGTATGCATTGTAGGCTATTGCTTTTTGTTCAGTTACTCTAGCACAATTATGGTCAAACCATTTAGGTGAATTAGATCTTTTACTGTACTTTTGATGAGGAATAAAAGTTTCCATTCCAATTTTTAATAACTCTAGCAAAAGCAGATAATCAAACAACCACATAGTATTCTTACTTTGTAAAAAAGATATATTTGTGTGCATAACCTTTATACAGCATATAAATATACAAAAAAGGTGACAAGCAGGAGCGTGCTTCGAAGAAGCCTGCTTGGACAAAAAAGGGGTTAACTCCGAGACTCTGTACACAGAGCTGGTAGTTAAGAAGGCACCCCACTTAAAGTAAGTGGTGAAAAATAAAAACATCAAAGTTTACTTGTGCACATATAAACCCCATTAACTCGTGGATATATATCTAAAATTATACCCTAAAAATAAAAGGAACTTGTGTACTGTCGCAGAAGTACTGAACTCTTGTACTTCTGCAGAGGTACTTACATTACAAATACAAGTTGCGGCCGCAACTACTAAGATTACTTAAAATTATATTGCTTCACAGCCAAAACTATTTACAACAAGCATTGTTGTTCTACTATGATTGTACGTTAGCACAATTTCCTGTAATGAATACTACAGAGAAATTTTATATCACAGCACCTACACCCTGTATCACAGCTCGTAAGCTCCGCACACGCACTCCGGCGGGGTCTAGGGTGTCCTATGTTACACTGACTGCACCCCCCCCCCCCTCCTCTTTTCTTCATCTAAACACTAAGTGACCTAGAGGCCACCTAGACCCTCTGCCGTAAAGCTATACATGGCATGGAAGGCCTGTCTAAAGCTACTGAAAGGTATCGAGTCAAAAAAGTATGATTAGAGGACCAGAGGTGCATGGCTGCTATGTCCTCAACAGAAAAATTCTTAACCTGACAAGCGCGAAATAGACCTAGGGGCTAGGGTAGTTATTTGTGCATTTCTAGCCTTGGATTCTGACAGAATTCGTTATATTTACAATATAGAGCATTATTTGTTTTCGGTATGCTTTTATTTTACATATATGATGTATATATGAACCTTCAAGAGTGCTAAAATAAGTGGGAAAAGCATTTAGGTGGTGAAAAACGAAGATATTGGCCACCCGGTCATAATCTCAGGCGAGAGAGAGCCACAGGCAACCCTCCTCTCTCGCTGTCTGTGAGGTAACTGAGACGAGCGGGGCGGTGTGGGCCGGTGTCTGGGTGTTGCATAACGATCTTTTCTGCAACCCACTTGTGCTACATTATCGCGGGAGAGAAAAATAACCGATAAATGATGATAATAAGAGGAAAAATAGGTGATAATTGAAGAGGGGAGGGAAGGGGGAATAAGGTGGGGGAGGGGGGTGGGTGAGATTTACATGGATGAGTACTGGAGGGGAATTATCTCACCTAGAGACAAATTCCTTTGTTTTGATAGGCCCTTTTTTTTATGGAAGGCTTTTTTTATGGTCTTGCTTCCGTGAGGCCTATCGCGTTCCCTATAGGAAGCCTTCCGTGAGGCCTATCGCGCTTGCCGGGTTAAGGAAACGTAAAGAGGTCGCCCATTTGCGTAAATCGTGAGCTCTACCCACAACGCCGGGATTACTTTCCTGAATGACGTTAACTAAGAGAGAAGCCAGTTTACGTTTCATTACGCGTTTACCCGTACTTGATACCCATAAAGCACCTTGTTAATTCCTAGGTGCGACTCTCAAATATTTGGTGAGCGCTTGCACTGGACATAAATTATGGTGCACCTTTCCCCTTTTCAACGCCGGCACCGTGAACTCTGAAAACACGTGATCACTGTGCTCATTCTTGGCGATGAACCCCGGGGAAGGAGCAATATGAATACAATCATTGAGCCTCCCAAACCTGATGCAATTAGGTGTGTTGCTCATCGCCGCCAGCTCAGACACCCTGTTCCCGGTAGCCAAAGCCATAAGGAATACTGCCCTTTTTAAAAGTAAGTCAAAATCTGCAGTATTTTGGTACCGCCGGGAATGAAGTAATGACAACGCTTTGTCCAGAGACCAGGTAGGCATGAGCTGACGGGGAGGTGGGCGGAGTTTAAAACATGCCCTCATGAAACCTGTCTCCTCCGCTAGTGGTATGGTTAGACCTGTAAGGTCAAAAAATGGCATCCTAATTGCTGTTAAGTGATTCTTTAACGTTACTACAGATAGATGTTTCTTCTCAAACAGATAGTTTAAATAATTAAAAACCAAAGCCACCGAAGGCACAGATTGTTCTGTTCTGAGTATCCAAGAAGTGAAAGACTGCCAATGCGATTGATACTGTCGTTTAGTAGATTGTGTGTATTGATTCATGAATTTATCGGTCACGTTTCTACCATACGGAGCTAGCCATTTGGCCTCCTGAATATCCATAATGCAAAAGTCAGCGAGGTCTCTAGGTTGCCAATCGTGTCTAAGTGGAAATACCCGACCGGGAGCGACACCGGGTTCGGGCACCACGTTTTTAATTGCTGGTACCACGCCTGCGCCGGCCACAGGGGCGCGATTAACGAGACTACGCCCCGATAATCCTGTAGTTTTTTTACTACGTGGCACATCAGAGAAGCGTCTGGCGGCGGAAACAGATAAATGGAACTCCACATGTTCCAGTCCGTCACCAGTGCATCGGGTCCTCCCGCCGGCGTGGTTGTCCGGCGGGTTAGGTACAGCGGGAGTTTGTGAGTCTCCGCGGACGCAAATAAATCCACTTGTGGACGGTAAGGCTTCGCAATCATTAGGTCGAAAATGTTTTGCTTGAGTGCCCATTCTACTGTTGTGCTCTGTCTCCGAGATAGAGCGTCTTCCCAAACGTTCGCTACGCCGGGGAGATAAGAAGCGTGAAGCTGAATGTCCAGCTTGTTGGCTAGTACAAAAATCTTTTCTGACACGTTTAGCAACCTCCGAGATCGCGTTGACCCCTGTTTCTGAATGCAGTGAACCGCATTCAGATTGTCCATCCTGAAGGCCACTGACTTGCCCCGCAAAGAAAAGCCATGAGCCTGAAGGAAATACAAGGGGACTAGTAATTCTTTGACATTTATGTGGGAGGATTCTGAATGAGACCAAAGCCCTTGACCCTGATGCCCTTGGTTTGACTGAAAGCCCCAACCTATCGTGCCTGACGCATCCGTGTCCACCCATACCGTCGGCGGAGGAGAGGTCCATGACATGACTGAGTGCAATGTTTCCCTCTTCGCCCAGACCGCTAGTAAGTTGTGTATTAATTTTGGGATGGGCCATAATGTTTCCGCCGGCAATAGTGGAAAAAATTTGTTGCCCTCCAAAATTAAACGTTTGACTTTCAACCGGCCCAACTTTACAGTTAGTTGAATCCAGTTGAGAGAGCCGACCAAAGATTCCCAGACTCTCCGTGTCGTAGTCAGACTGTGAAGAAACAGAAACAGTTTCTTGCGAAACCTGTTCCGATTGTCCACACTCTGACTCAGAGTGAGAGCAGCTGTGTCCCAGACCAGCCCTATCCACTGGACCACTCGTGAGGGAACAAGGTTTGACTTTACCAGGTTTACCTTGAATCCTAGAGATTTTACATGATTTAATGTTATGTTGACATGATTTATGCATAACTGTTCCGTCTCCGCCACCACCAGCCAGTCGTCTAGATACCACAAAATCCTGATCCCTTGTTGCAACAAGGGCATCAGGGCTTGCCGGACTAATTTCGTGAATATGCGAGGTGCTAGGTTTAAACCGAACGGCATCCTCTGAAAGACATAAGTCTGATGCATGATATGTAAGGCCAGAAAACGTTGAAACCGTTTGTTTACCGGGACGTGCCAATACGCGTCCGTCAGGTCTAAAGAACACATCCACCCTTCCGGCGGAAGTGTTAGCCTGATCTGATTCACTGTCAGCATCCGGAAGGACACGTTGTGAATGTGAAGGTTCAGATAAGACAGGTATATGACCGGCCTCATCTGAACACTGTCCCTTTTGGGCACCAGAAAAAGTTTGGATGTAAAAAACTGGGTAATTTTGTGGAACCGGGATGATAACATTCTTGGCCACCATCTCTTGGATCAGTGACTCCACCTCTAATGAAACAAAATTTGCCTTTGTCGGCTGACGTAAACGAGGTCGCCGGAGCCACTGCCAGGTGATGCCTTTGCGTGCCACCATCCTCGCCCATGTGTTTAAAGGCCATGCGCGATGATTCGCCCGGAACGACCCAGTTAGCAGCCAAGGGTTCGCCGGCTGGACTACCCTCCGATCCACCCGCCGGAAGATCGGCCCTGGGAGTGAGAGAGACCTTAGTTTTTTGGTGGTGGTGGTGGTGGTGGAAGTTTAGACGACTGGCCGGGTTTGGCTGGAGACGGGCCCTGACCCGGCCTTTGATACCTCTGTCCTTTATGATTACCTGAAGACTTTCCTTGCTTGTATCTGTACTGACCTTGGGTGGAAGAGGATTTCGGCAAATGAAAGGGTTTTGCCCCACCAGACTGAGCTTTAGCGACTGGTTTGGGCTTGGTAAAAGTGAAAGCAGGTTTCTTAGACGGGGCGGGACTGTGCTTCAAGGCCTGAGCCATGTTAAACACCGTCCTCCACACCTCCGGGGACATTAAAGAGGCAGTTAGAACTGGGGACATTATTACTTGATTAGCAATCCTATCCGGGAGCTTTCGGACTAGAGACATCCTTAGATCTTGTCTTGCCCGCACCGCCTCTAACAAGGCCGTGCGTATATCTCCCAGAGACTGAATAGAGGTCTGGAGAAGCAAGCGTCTAGATAGTTCGATCGCCTTTCGGACTTCTGTGTCCGCGATAGCCTGAGCAGATCTTAGCATTGACTTTGTTACCTGTTGCGTAACTATATACTGAGAAAAAAGTCTATACGCCTTTCCCCGTAGCCTAAACTCCCAGTCTAGGTGAGCAGTGGAAGGCGTAGAAAATGGGTCTTTAAGCTCGCATAGATTAATCTTAGAGGCAGCTAAAAAGGAAAATAGAGCAGAGGGAACTCCGCCGGCAGAGTATATTGGGAGAGAGAACCAAGAATGGCTTTCTTGTGGAATTTGGTGTGAAGCTTTAGAAGTGAATGTAGTAGCAAAGTTCTGAGCCTCGACTTCCCAGTCCACCCAAGGTCCCGGACCCAACTGCTCCACCTGCAAAACTGGATTCGCGGCTGAGTCTGTGAATGTCTTTAAACCCAACTCAGGTGTTAGAGCCGACAACGCTTTGATATCATTGAACCCATCATGCTTTGTCCAGTCCGAAAACAGTTTTGAAGCTGACGCAGGGGGAAGGGCAGGTGTAGAAGAATATACAAAATAATCATGATGATAATAGTTGGGGATGGCCTTAATACTAACATCAAGTACATTTCCCAGCATATCTAGAGCCCTTAACTTCCTAGATTTATTCCCTTGGATTACCCACTCCCGTGGTACCGGGAGCTCCCCTGACATAGTGGATTGTGCTACCTCTGGCTTTGTTGGTACCAATGATACCCAAGATTGGTCTGGCCCGTATAAGAGAGGCATAGCCCCTTTTCTGATCGGAGCTTTGTCTAACGGGGGAGGATTTACGTCTGCTACTACTCGTACATTGGAAGTAGTTAGTGCCGCTGAAGTTGTCCTAGTAACAATAGTAGGTGATACAAGGAGAGTGAGCGGAATTTGTGTCAAAGCAATGGAAGTAGCCAGAGGTCGGACATTCAATGTTGGCGTGGAAGCTCCCAGACCAACTATAGGAGGTTCTGGTTGCTGGCCAAAAAACTTAGTTAAAGCACTTGCTAATAACCCATTAATCTCATCCGCCGTGACAAATTGAGCAGAGGAAGAACTACTAGGTGAAGCCTCCCTATTCTGAGAGTCATCTACGACTGAACTAGACTCATGAATTCCCACCTCAGAAATAATAGAGCCCTCATCCCTTGCCTCCGGTCCCTCTTGAGAGGATTCCGCCGAGGCTGGGACCCCCTCATGTTGCCATGTTAAGTCAGGGATGGAAGACGGGATCTCCACGTCCCGGTGGACTTCAGCCACTACCTGCGTTGCCTGAGACGGAAGTAAGCTGTCCCTCCATGGCTGGGAGTACCTCCAAACTCCCCGGTCTTGGCCGGAACTCACTTGTGAGCCAGGCCCCACCCCAATGACTGAGCCCTCACTCGAGCCCTCTAGCGGGTTATCACTGCCGGGAGAACCCCCTAATTCTAAAGTGAGAATATTGGAACTGGGAATAATATTTGGGGACAACCTGTCCGCCGGTATATCCCCCACCACAGTCTCTGACTCCACTTCCGACCTGTCAGATTGGACATGAGACATGTCGGGAGTAGAGGCAGAAAGTGAGGTTCGAGGCTCCGGCGAACGCCGGGAGGACTTTCGTTCATGAGACTCTTTCTTAGAAGACTTGTGACTCCGCCTCGACTTTGATGTATCACTAGAACTGTCCTTGGTCTTGTCTGTCCTACTCTTCTTCCGCGAAGGTGAAGTCGAGTGACTATGTGTCTGCTTTCTGAGAGGAGACCGTGACCTGGACCTAGATCTTGACTCTGAAGCTGTCGCCGGGGGAGACGGCTCTCGCGGTCTCTTAGCTGTGCCGGGAGAGGGAAGAAGCCCTTTACCCAGCCCAGTCTCTGCTGACTTATTGACTTTACTGCGGGAAGGAGGACGTTTATGGGGGGGGTACTGAACCAACAAACGGTCCCATAGAATTACGTTATCACACTGCAGTGCTTTATGAGCCACTGTAGTAGCATAATTAGTAAGACGTTGTCTGACCTCGCGTAATGCAACCGCCGCGGCCAGATTATCGTGCTGTAATACTTTAATACTAAGCTGACTACAAAAGGTACAATTCTTCGTTACCCACAAACCCCTTGATCGGTCTAAGCATTTGACACAACGAATGCACAGAGTATGTGCAAAAATAGGGATCCCGGAACAGGAGGGCGTTGAGCAAAGGGCAAAAACAGGAGCTAGAGTAGCCATGGCAGAGACTGGTTAAAAGCTAACTCCCCCCGGGCCTCACCTGGTCCTCTGTGGACCCGCCGGAACTCCGCCCTGGAAAAAAGGAAATTTCCAGGAATTAATACTCATAAGGTTACCCCCAAAATGTTCTAACACAAGTGTTAATGAACCGCCGGGCAATGAGACGTAATACACCACTATTACCTCTTGCTACCCCGTAGGTTCATATGTAAAGATTTTTTAATATCTCTACGTGTTCAAAAGATTTAAGAATATCCTCTGACATGATATAAAGACAAGCAGTTCTTTATAAATGACGCAGTCTTCCCTGTGATATAAAATTCACCGGGAACCCATAATAAGACGCCGGCCTCCTTGTTATAACGCAGTTAACCAGGTTAAGCCCATCTTAATTAATAGATCTGACTCCTTTCGAAGCCTTCATAGATCGCCGTAAGTTGAATGTCTCGATACCCAATTGTATCCCTCAATTGTTTGGTTAATCCTACCGGATTGTAAATCCGTGATTCCCACCCTCCCGAGGTTCAACCGCCGGGTGAAAATTAATAGAAAAGTTAACCCCAATTGTTCCTATCCCCACTTCTTTGCAAAAGATCGCCGGGGTGGAAAGACTAATTCAAACAAAACAGCCCAGTTTTTTAACGGCTTTGCAAAACCGGGAAAAACTATAGTCAACAGGTGTCCGCATGAACCCCTAGTTGAATCGGGGAAAGCCATTCCGCCGGGAAACATACAGTAAGCCTGAACCCAGGCCCCACTACAGAGACGCAGTTCTGAAGAGCCCTCAAGCCACCACTCGCCGGGGAAAACAAGCCTATTTTTTAATCACGCGTGATTAAAACTCGGCAACCAGCCGGGTTTTCTCGGTTGCAATCGAGAAAACCCGCCGGAAAAGGCATCCCACACCCGCCAGACGCAATCTGAGACCCAGCCGGATTTTCACGGAGCAATCGAGAAAACCCGCCGGAAACGGTAACCCACACCAACCAGATGCAATCGGAGGTACACAAATAGTGCCTGGAATAAGCCAATACACAACTTATCCAGAACACACATGACACAGTAGTACATATTTATATAATAAATCAATAACACTTGCACATGTAAAAAGCTACCAGAGGCTGGCTAGGCCTAAGCAGACGGAGTATCGCTTAAACATGTCGTAATAAAAACAAAAAGCACTGAATTATATTACAACAGGAACAGTCGCCAACACACCTCGAAGATATAAACCCCGGAGAGGGAGTACTGACACGGGACCTAGAAAAATCTTCACTAAGTGAAGAAAAATACGCTAGGAACGTCAGAAAACAACAAATAAGGCAACTTCATCAGAAAGATAAAAAGGAAGCCTAATAACGCGTAATTAAAGCCAACTAAATAAACTAGGCTAGCTATCCACGAAAACGTCTCACGCGTCCACCACGGGACCACGAGGGTACACCCGAAATAGGCGTCCCAAACACACGACCCAAATACACTGAACTGCGGGCAGCCCGCCCATGACACTCCTGCTACGCATATCCTAACCTTACTCGATACATCCCAGAGTAAACAAATGAGAAAAAACTCACTAGGGATGCAGCAAATGCGGAACGAGCGGAGCGTGGGGAGACACGTCAGGGCAGGTTGAGCGTAGAGCAGAGAAGGAAGAATGACGCCTGAAGTCAGCGTCTGGTCAAAGATCCACACAAGTACATCCACGAAGTTATGGAAAGCTTATGATTAGTTATTCTTATTTTCTTTTTATTTGTTTTTTTTTACGAAGTTTTTTCGTAGTGAGTATCCAATTTCATAATGACGAACCATGAGTGAGGTTGCGTGCGCTCATGATGAAGGCTCCTCAATTTTTTATGCTCTGTGCGGTAGATTCAAACTATGGTAAATGAGTGTTTGAAGAGGATGCCTTATGTAATAGGCATAATCGTCAATGATGGAGGGGCCACTAATAAATTACAGCCTGTGTTGCTGACCCGGGCTCCCCCCCCCCCCCCCCTGCGGTTGGTGTGACGTGTAACGGGTGCCGGAAGATATCCGGCATCTGTCAATTTTAAGGCATGTTACCGCCGGAGCAAAGGTGTAAAAACCAGTCTACTGTGCCGGGACGCGGCCCGGAAACATAGCCATGACCCTTGGCGCGGCCTAGGTGTTCATATAAGGGCAATGTAGGCTAGACCTCGGAACCCTGTACCAGAGCGCGGTGTAGGGAGAGAGATCTACTAAAGGGGGTTTTTGGGGTGAGGTAGTCTTCCAAAAGCTGGGAGGAAAACCCAAAAAACAACAAGCGGGTATGACAGTGTGATAACCGGTAGTCACCGCACGTCGTTGGCCATAATCGTGTCCGCAGCTTAAGACAACCTAGTGTGATGCCACCCTAAGCATCATATTTAGGCTACATCTCTTTGAGTCTGTGAATTTACCATAGATGCTGTTAGGATTGGGGAAAAAATTACCCTATAATAAACATTCTCGGGCAACCCTTGTACCATATGGAGTCTGAGAAGCTGTCTGGCTCGGACTGCCTCAAACAAGGCTGTTCGGATATCCCTAAGTGAACCCGCCGGGTTCGGCAGGAGGTACTGTTGAAAAACTCTAACAGTTTCCTCCCGACGTCTCGGCAGATTGGGCATTGGTTTAGCAATGGCCTGAGCTGTGTCTCTAGTGAGCAGAAAACCAATAAACTTCCGGTGGGCGTTATCCCGTACTAGGAACCCCGTTGGAGTTCAATAGAGTCTGGAGTTAAGAAAGGAGCTGGGAAGTGTCTAGCTTCTAATTGAGGGGCAATAAGGAACTCAAATATAGCTCGTGGGACTCCGCCTGGCTGTGGCCTCAGCAAGTTAAACTCCATGTGGCGCAGGGGTGGAACTGGTAGGGAAACATTGGTCATTATGTCAATAGCAAACTGTTGGACTTCTTGATCCCAGAGCACCCATGGGCCATGTCCCACTTCTCCCAGATTTAATTCCCTTTGCTCGAGTTGTGAACGAGTTGGGGTAAAGGTTAGCCGTGGTTCAATCAACCTCGGAAAATTATCGCTATTGTTGGCATGAGGGCTGGTGGAGTCACTAGAAAGATCGTTATCGTTGGTCATAGAGCCAGCGGAGCAACTAGGAACATCTGGGGGAGGAGGGGCAAGTCGTCTTGGCTCATACACAAAATACTGATAACTGGTAGAGTTAGGTATTGCTATAATAGGGACCCCTATGACCTTTCCCTGGGCGTCTTTGGCCCGGAAAGCTTTGTCTATTTACTTCAATGGTCCATTCCGGTGGTACTGGAATCTCGCCATAAGTGGATCTGTGCCTGTCCCCTGCCTAAGACGAGGTAACCGGGGGCCACAGCTTACCCAGTTCTTTACTACCCTGAAGCTGATCTTCCGTTTGTGACTGAGCCGGGGGGAGTAGAGCAATGGGGTCAGAGCCAAAAATCATGACGGGATCCGGCGGAAGCTTCAAGGGTTCCGCCGCCGAATGACTCGCTATAGTAATTTTGGAAGGACTGGCTTTAGGTCGCGTGCCCGAAACTGTCTGTGTTTCCGCCGCGTTACCTGCCAGATTGCTAGTCGGTGACAACTGATTGGGACTGTTTACATCTGGTTGGGTCCCCTTGACCTCTTTTGGTGTAACTCCGGACCCGGTCTGTAAGCCCGCCGTGCGATTACTATCGCCAGAGATTCTTAAGTTAGACAGTGCCGTAGCTGTTGGCATATCAGGGTCCGGAATCACATTGATTGTGGTCGGTGACAGGGGACGGAGTGGAGCTTGTACCGGTATTACGTTAGAGGTTTGTGACTGGGGATTGGGGAGAACCGAATGTAAAAACACAATCTCATCATCCGGCGAGGTGACAGGCACAGATCCATGTGGTGGGGTGACCGTTACTTCAGTATGATCCCCAGGGCGCCTGGAAATAGCACATTGTTGGAGGACCTTGTGCAATAATTCATCTAACTGTTGCGCCGTAACACATTGGGATCTTTGTCGGTTGAGGGACTTAGATTTTACCTTCCTAGCCGATGTTGGTTCCTTTACCTGTACCATTGGACTTGGTTCTAGTAGTTCCTTACCTTCATCCTGCAGAGTTATTGGGTGGAGAACTATTTCTGGTGGCCTTACCGTGTGTGTCCCCGAAGCCTGACTATCACATCGAGAGGGTTTGAGACCCTCCTCCCGTGGAACTGTACTTAACCCAGTGTCCACCCTAGTTTGGGCTGCAGGGACAGACTCTGACCTACAGGTAGGAGCTAGTATGCTCGTGTTACTGGCTTTCTGCCTAGTGGGCAAACCTGTGGTGTCTATCGTCGGCGTGAATACTCCCGCCGTTGTATCCTGACCTTGGACCATGTCAGGCGCCGGAGCCATATGGAGCCCAATTTGACCGCCTGGTAAATTAGTTTGTGATAGCACTAACTTAGACCCTTGTAGTCTTACCTTAACTCTTGGTCTAACCCTCATCGCCGGTGGGTGTTGCTCGGTACTCGCTCCGCCGGAACCGGGCAAAACCACCGGCGTCATCGGAGCGGATTTCGAGGGAACCGGTGGCGACGCTGACTTACACATCTGGATGAGGGGGCTATCCTGGGTGTCCGTTGCCTTGCAGGTGTGCCGCGGGCTGGACAACTTGCGCATCTTAGCCAGTAGGTGTTCCACACTGGACGCCTTCTGACGGAGTCGTTGAGGTGAGTCCAGTTGAGTAGGATGCACCATCTCCGGCGACTCAGAGCGAGCTCTCTTAGTGTGGGGAGGGGAGTGACCGACAGAGGACTCAGATGAATGGGGGGAAGCAAGGTTTGAATTGGGCAGAGACGGAAGAGTAGCCTGACAGACTAAGGGATCATCAAAGGAGTACAGGCGTATGATCCTCATTAACTCTGCTGTGTCGCAGAATAATTCAGTATTAGCCACCCTTGCAGCGTAAGATTCAAATTTAGTCTTAATCTCAATCGAAGTTAATAAGCAAGACATATCTTGGTTGTCTAGCCATTCATCGAAAACGTCCGAGCAAACCGGACATTTACTGGCAGTCCATGAAAAGGTAGTCTTGTCCAAACAACTAACACAGCGGATACATAACCTGTGCGCCGCTACTGGGACAGATAAACAAGTAGGTGTAGAGCAAATCCAAAAGTTAGGCATGGTTACTGACTCCCCTCCCCGCCGGGGACAGTTCCTCCTCAGCTGCGCTGCTCCGGATATGAAGAGTCTGGAAATAGACATTTCCAGGAATCAATGCTCATAAGGATAACCTGAGAGGTGATAATAACATCCTACTTACACCCCGGCGACGAAAACATTTGTGAGCCACAGCCCAACCATTTTCTCGCCTCCAGGTCGTTGTCGTGTACAACCCCTCGCCCTTTTCAATCGGGGGGAAGTCATGCATGACTGCTTACCTATGACATGAGTCACTGGCCCTAAGTGGACATCTAGCAAGCGTCGTCCTGAAGCTGCGTGCTAGCTAGACACTGCTAAATCTTGGTTACCCAACTGTGCCACCGGGCATAGTGGGAGGGAAAAACTAGCAAGTCAACCCTCCCCAACTGGGCCGCCGGGACGGCGGGGTAAACTGGTTCGTCACAGGGCGAGTCTAAAAAAGACGCATGCACAACCGTCCTCCCTCCGCCGGCCCTTGCACGACCGCCGGCAGGGAGGGTAGTGGTACACTAAGTAGTCAAAAAGGAGGGGAAAAATAAACCCAAGCACGCCAGCGCGGCGGAAGCCGGTCCGAGTACGAAGACGGAGGGCCGGCGGGCCAAAGAACAAGGCAAAAAACAGTCAAGAGCACAAGACTACTAAACCTGAACCAAAACAACCCCACACAACACAGAATGACTCCGAGAACTCCAGGAACGTGATGAAACTCGAACCCGAGAACACAGGACAAAAAAAGGGGGGGGGGGCGCATAATATAAATATCATATAATAGCAGTGCACCCCTAACCCTAAGAACAACCCTAACATGGCTGACCACTAGGTATCAGTAATCCTTACCTTTGGAAGAAAGACTAAACCCTGAAGATAACACGGCCACAGCACGAGGGGAAGAGGCCCACGAGAGGGGCCCGGGAGCAGGCTCGAACACCAGAAGATCCCACACCACGTGTGACAATCCTTAAACTGGAGCGTCTGCTAAAACTTGAAGAAAACACATGGCTCCTAGGCCCAATACGCTGGACTGAAGACCTTCTGCGATGAAAACTAGCCTGGTAACTAGAAATAATCAACAGCTAAGGCGCTTATACACAAGAAAAAACACACACGTGGCGACTGACTTGGAGAACACGTAAGCGCCTGAGAGTACCCTAATTTAACACTTCCTGCGGGCAACCAACGGGTAGCCTGTGCTAGCTAGTCCCAAACCCTGTTCAATATAACTCAGATATATTCAAATGAGTAAGGACTCACGAGAAACTGAGTGAACGACGAATGAAGCAGCGTAGGCGAGACACGTCCTACTTGGTTGCGCGCGGGGAAGAGAAGGAGGAATGGCCGCATGGCGAGGAGCGGCTGGGTTGCCACAATGCAAGAAATCCACCGAAAGTGGAAAGCGTGTTATAACATTGTTTAAGTTAAACTTTTTCTTTTTCTTCTCTTATTTTTTACGAAAAAAATGTGTAGTGGGTACCCGATCTATAGACGACTCCATAAGAGAAGTTGTGTTACACTTGTGAGGAATACTCTGTTCATCCCCGCGGCGGTATATTCAAAACGGCTGACGCGGGTGTTGAATGGAGACTATTATATTAATAGGCAGATTGTCAATGATGGAGGGGCCACTATTAAATAAGAGGATTTACCTATACTTTCATTAACTCTGAAAATATCTCAGTGGAGGCTATAATATTTTAGAGTCCACAAACTTGAACTACAACTGAAAATACATCTATGCCAATAAATACTGGAACACGTATCCAATCGTCCACGATCATTCACAGGATTAAGTTCACGTAATATATTAGTGAAACTGAAATAAAACTGAATTGTTAGTAATTTCCATTATTAAGTTTTCACAAAGAGAAGAGTGCGCATAATTCTCAAGGAAGAATTATATATATATAGTTGAAATGATATACCTGATTTCTATCTAGATCTGCGAGCGTACTGGGAGATTTTAAAACGAGATGTTGTACCACTTATGAGTACCCCATGTGTTAAAAGTGTTTCTAAATTCATCATATGTGTTTCTAGTGAATAAGTAAATAAAGCTGTATTACAAATTATCTTTTGAGATTATATATGTCCACTGTTGATTATTTATATGTATTTGCATGAATTCCAATATCCCAGTCTAGAAGAACTCACCTTAATCAATCGTTAATCCTGCATAACATCAGGGCATAACATTGGTGGCTAGCGGTGGTCTTTGATTCGGATAGAAGATTTCATTGCATTTCATATCTACAACCAATAGAGATATTATAACATCGAAAATATGGCAGCTCGCTCTCACATTCCCATTCCCAAATATGATGGGGAAACTTATGAAATTGAAACCTACATGGACATAGTGAAGCCAGTATTAGACTTGGCATACAACACGGACCGCGAAAAGATAGCCGTCCTATTAACGCACTTGGGAAAAGCTGTTTCCCTCGTTGCATCGCAGGTAACCCCCACACTCACCTGGGACCAGTTTAAGCCCATCGTAATCGAGGCTATTAAGCCCTCATTGGGTATATTCGTCGCCCATGCCCGCATAAAGGACACTAAGTACGAGGGTGATTTGGATGCCACACTAGCATCTATCACCCAACAAATTAAATCTGCTTATCCTCCTCTCCCGAAAGTGCAGCAAGAACAGCACATTCATGTAAATCTTGTGCAAGTGTTGCCCTCAGCAGTTCGTGAATACTTCGCAGTACATGATCCCGTTGGCTTCCAACGGGACTTAGTCACCATCAGGAGAATTCTCGCTATGCAACCTTCAAAAGTGAACACCATCGCCACCATCCAGAGGTTTACCACCCATCCTCAAACCTCTGGTAGACCTCGAGAGTCAAACCAGTTTCACCGACAACCCACTACAACATCCAAACCTGCATACCACCCTGGGCAGTATCAACCCAGCAAGCCCAAATTCACCCCTAACCAACCACGAAGGGTTGGTTAGGGGCCTACAACAACAATTATAAAGGTAAGCACACAACTCTTGTCATTATCAACCCCTATGATTTTCCAGCTTGCAATCATAAATGTGCCCTTCACGACATTCGAGAATCTGCGAAATTCAGATCAAGTCAACCTCGTATCTCAGCCAATGAGGAAGAGTTCGTTGAAGAGGAAAATGACGAGAGGTCAGAGAATGAAGATGTTGCTCATATCCTAGTTAGCGAGGAACAAGAAGAATTCTAGAGGAGGAAGAAATAGACCCCCAGGATTTTTAGAATTTCCCCCGCCTACGATGGCTTCGGCGGGGGATTCTACAGATGATAAATCACCCTCAATATATCATCTTGCCAAGATCAAAGATATTCCTGTCAGATTATTAATAGACACAGGCGCATCTCGCTCATGTATCTTTAATTCTTTTTATGATAAACACCGTAAAAATTCGGAGAATTACAAGCCACAAAAACCAACTTAATCAGTGCAGGAGATACCCTTCTACAAATTCGAGGGGAAACTAAACCAGTACATGTAACCACACCCTTACCTCATGCCAACTGTTATCATTCTTTTGTAGTATTCCACTCCGATTGTCAACATTATGATGGATACCTAGGATTAGACCTTCTGCATAAACTCCAAGCTCAAGTAGACTGTGGTCAACGATTGATCACGTTAAAAAAAAAACTAAAAAAAAAAATTCACGACTGAAACCATCAATGAAGCTCAAATTAAAGAAATCTGATCAAGCAAAAAAAAAAAATCCTGAAGTTCCCTTGTCAAGAAAAAATCAAACTCCAGTAAATACCAAAGAAATACAGCCCATCAATTCCCTCAAAGTAGCTGCGTCGCTCAGTTCAACAAATTCCAACCCAGAAGTAATACAAAACAAAGGTTCCAAGGGAAATCAAATAAAAAAAACAATCACCTGTGTTTCCAAATCTACTCTCAAATCCATAAATCGGGTAGAAACTTTGCCTTCTAGAGAAAATGTCCACCCCTCTCTCCTAAAAACTAGAAATGACAGCTCCTCTCACCATGACAATGAATTTTGTCAATCAACCCATCAAATTCTATATTCCCCTGAATCTGTACAAACTTCCACAAAATTACAGTCATCTTCTGACAACCGTTTATACCCTCCTAGTAAAAAATATACCTGCGACAGTTCTGCCTCACATAACATTAATTTAAGTAAGTCTACCATTAATGTTCCGTTTTCTGTCACGGACCCTATAAAAAATCCCCTCAAATTGCCTTCCCACACTATCATAAGCCCCGCTATCATTCAAACTAGAAGCACTATTCCCCCTCAACATTAGAAATGGGTATCCCTTCGGCAAATGCCACAAGATACCATGATTTTGACCCCCACTAGAACCACGGTGGGCCAAGATCGATGCATGATTCAACCTGCCGTAATCTCATCTCGCCAAAATGCAATCCTTATAGCAAATATTTCAGAGGAAGTGTTAACATTACCTAAAGGATTGATTATTGGCGATTTAGAAACTTTAGATGAAGTTGCTCCTACCCATGTCAATTCTAGTGCCCCCCTCGTATTACCAAACATTCCTGATCATTTATCCAGTATGCAAAAACAACAGATGCAACAGTTATTGCAAGAATTTAGCGATGTTTTTGCTCAGACTCCCACTGAAATCGGGCAGACAACCTTAGAAGAACATGCCATTCATACCACAGGACCTCCCCTTCGTCAGCCGTCCCGTAGAAAAAATCCTCTGCAGCGACAGGAGGAGGATCAACAAGTACAGGAAATATTAGATGCCGGAATTGCCACACCCTCTGTCAGCCCATGGTCTTCACCCATTGTATTGGCCAAGAAGAAAGATGGCTCGACCAGATTTTGTGTTGATTACCGACGTCTGAATGACGCCACCATTAAAGACGCAACCCCTTTACCCAGAATTGATGACCCCCTAGATTCCCTTCATGGATCCAAATGGTTTACAACATTGGATTTGCAAGCCGGATACTGGCAAGTACCAATAAAGCCCGAGCATCAACAAAAGACAGCTTTTTCAACCAGTGGAGGACATCTCTACGAATTCAACATACTACCGTTTGGATTATGTAATGGCCCTGCTACATTTTCCCGCATCATGGAATCTGTTTTGAAAGGGTTAACTTGGGAAACATGTCTCGCGTATTTAGACGATGTCATTGTTTACATAGGGACCTGGCATGAACATCTTCGCCGCCTTCGTCAAGTACTACAGAGAATCAGATATGCCGGGTTAAACCGGAAACCTTCTAAATGCAAGATTGCTATAAATTCCGTAGGATTTTTAGGTCATGTAATTTCCGACCAAGGCATTTCCCCGGATCCCAAGAAATTATCTGCCATTCAAAGTCAACAACCTCCCACTACCGTCACAGGCGTTTGCTCTTTTTTAGGCTTAGCCACATACTACAGACGTTTTGTTCCACATTTTGCAGAAATAGCCAGGCCACTTCATCAACTCACTCACAAGGATACTGCTTTCGTGTGGACACCCGAAGGAAATCTAGCTTTTGAAACCCTTAAGGAAAAGTTAGTACAAGCACCTACTGTATCTTTTCCTGACTACAAGCAGCCTTTCCGCCTGTATACCGATGTCTCGTTGTATGCAATTGGTGCGGTATTAACACAAGTACAAGATGGACAAGAACATGTCATCGCCTATGCCAGCTCAACTTTAAACACCGCACAACAGAACTACGCAGCCACTAAAAGAGAATGTCTAGGTATAATCTGGGCATTGAACCATTTCCGCTCTTTTGTTTTGGGTGCCAAGTTGGACATCATTACAGATCATCAATCCCTACATTGGCTTCGGCGATGTGAAACCAATTCAGCTCTACTAGTGCGTTGGAGAGAAACTTTAGAAGAGTATGATTTTATCATCCATTATCGTCGCGGTAAACTCCATACAAATGCGGATGCTCTATCTCGTCTACCCGTACCAGACCATATACCCACAAATCAGGCGGTTTTGCAACAAACCGATCTCATCACTACCTCCATTCTCCAAACTCCAACATCTACAGAACCGACATTAATCCAGTCCTGGGAAAGAAAAACTAAACCGAAATGGATTCCCAATTATATTTTTCCCGTCTCACTTGTTGAGGTGACCAGTTAACCACAGAATCTGGACACATCGTCGTGGAACCTCCCACAGCTCAAGAGTACATGATTGCAATTCATGAAGGAAATGGTATACATTTGGGTCAAAGGAAAATGTTGAAAATATTCCAGGATCAATATTGGACCATAAATCCATCGGGCATTGCCAAACGAATAACTGAGGCTTGTAAACCCTGTGCCCTTGGCAAAGATAGGTGTCGCACAGCAGGCACAGCTGGCACTATTTCCGCACAGAAACCTTTCCAAACCCTTTCTCTTGATGTAATGGGACCATTTCCGGTCAGCAACGGCAAACAGTATATAGTGACGTTTGTCGATGTATACTCAAAATTGCTTGTAGCTTGCCCCACTAAAGACCACAGCGCTTCCACCGTTGCCAACCTGCTAGCTACAGAGATATTTCCTGTGTTTGGGTTACCCGTGTCACTATTATCTGACAACGCCCCAGAATTTCGAAGTGAAGTCAAGTTTGGGAAGAGTTCACAAAATTGTGTGTAATTAAAATTAAACATTCTTCCCCATACTGGCCCCAGGCTAACGCAGTCTGTGAACGGAGTCACCGTACGATCAATAACCAACTCCGCACGAGAATGATAGCCTTAAACACCTCTGACTGGCCAGCCTAGGTAAAAGTATTTCAGTGGGGATGAACACCTGTCCAAAAGAAGATGGTATCTCTCCCCATGAAAGAGTCTATGGCGTCGCTCCTATACTATTACCATTCCACCACTTAGCTCAACCTTCTACCACTAAATTCACCATAGATCCCTTGCAGCAATTAAAAAACACCCTGAATAACGCACAAGTATGTCAAGTCGTAAAAAACGATGCAGCAAATGAGAAATATCCTTTCGCCATTAACGACACTGTTATGGTAGCGAAGCTCCCTGTAATAAATAAATTAGGTCCGCGATATGTGGGCCCTTACCTAGTCTCTCATATCCCTAATCAGTATTGTTACGCTGGCTAGCTTGCCAGAATGTACTCGTGACATGCTAGCACTCGCCGCGGCACTGAAATGGGCTATAATAATCGTAGAGCGATATTCTTTCTTTCTTAGTATTCGTGTTATCACAGACAGATCAGTGTTTGCCTTTATTCTTGTCTGTCACACTAAGAAGTATTTTATATCATTGATAGAGTTATAAGATACGCAGTGTGTTAGTTGCAATGAGAGAGAGAGGCGAGAGCGAGGCGGTAGTGTGCGTGCATATGTACGTGTGCATTCCTCGCTCGGTGGGCTGCTCGCTCGCTATTGGACGGCGGGCCTGGCGTGATGTATGACGTCTGCTTGTCCCTGTGACGTAGTGGCCTGTGGTTGGTCGCCGCTATCCTAGCCCAGTGGTCCTACTCTCCTTCTCTCCTCAGAGCATGGTATCGTGCGCTTGGTCCTAGACGTCCCTCGCATTCTGTCTCCAATCTAACCCCCTTTACTCCTGTTCCTCTCTCTGAACTCCTTCTTTCCAATACTTCTTATCTTTATTCAATTACCCATCCCTTCTGGTTCTCGCATACGACTTCCATAGTCGGCCAGTCGTATTACCAGCGCCTGTTCTCACATATATGTTTTGCACTAGCTTTAGAGGTTATTAGAATCATAGTCACAGGCATTCATATTATTAGGTGCTTCTAATTATTTGGTTGTTCTTTATTACTATTTAATGCTAGACAGTGGAGGGTATCTTTGGTCGTTGTCTAAGTTATGTATATGGCAAGTCAGAGCCTGTACGACTTCAACGGAGCTAGGTAGCCTGTAGTACATCCTTGTGCATATTTTCCTTTGCGAGCCTAGCAGTATACAAGCAAAGGGCTTTTGCCTACTCTTGCTTGTATGCTTGCTAACTCATTTTGTTGACCTTTGAGGAGCGCCAGGGTAAGACCAGATACTTGAGATCTGGACTTACTAAGAGAGCCTCCTAGTCACTTAACGTAAGATAAGGGAAATCTGTTCAGGGGAGACAGTAGGCTGCGAGCATGCTTGAGCTCTGCCTAGGCTCCCTGTACCTTTATACCGCTGCTAGACTTTATTAGTAAGAAAAACAGCATATTGTTTATTAACTTTAATTGCGTATGCTTTAGGAATTATTCACGTATTGTTTTTGCCTAGGTTGATGCATAGTGCACAACCCAGTATGGCTGTTACGTTGGCTAAGGAAGTACTGTTTTTGAGTGGCTGTTGTTAGTGCTGTCACAGAGTTGTTGCACTCTCTTGTTTCCATATATATGTATCCTACTTTTTGGTGTATCTAGGATACACGCTTTGGTGTCCTGCCCCTGCATTATTTCTGTTCTATATTCGACGAGCATCTTAGAGCATCAGAAGTTTTCAGAGGATTCCATATCTGTGTGCTGTAGGACTAGACTTCAAGTGTTTTCATAGAGCATTGAAGAGTTTAGTGTTGAGTTCAGACTCACACTAAAGATAACGTAAGCATATAATCTTTTATCAAATCTTGTTATAGATTATTTAAGCATTGTTATTACTTGAGAGCTTTTTATTAACGTAATTACTCTTGTTGTGAGTAGGCTTTACCGTCACCGGAAAGCCTTTGTAGAAGTACACTTAACCCAGGTAATTGATACCCCGTTATCCAGTAGATTAACTCTGGAGGTTTTTAAGTGTTTTGTTCACCGGCTTAATAGTTCGAGGGTTTGGAATTAGCGTACCGTTGTTGCAGATATAGTCGATCTTGTAGTCCAATATTAAGTGCCCTTGTTTATTTTGTTGTGCCGGTCGTAACAAATGGCGACCTTAGTCCAGTATATAGTGAACTGAATTTTGCAGTTTTTTGGGGGGGAGAAATCTTATTCGCCATTTTTGGGTTCGATTTTATTTCTCGCAGTATTGGCAGTGGACATTGTTTTGAGGATATATGGAACTTGTTGGAGTTTATTGGTGACCTAGTATTGAACTCAAAAACATCTTCGAATATTTTTTTGTGAATAAAGCTACGCGAGAGTTTGGCTACTTTTGTCTTGACTTGGGAATTTTTTTGTTGACTCCATCATGTCGTCACTGGACGGGTCTGAGAATAGTGAGGGCACAGTGCGAGAGACAGGCGAGAAGGTGGAGAAGGTGGAGTTGTCTGACGGCGTTCGGGTGGTGAACGGTGAGGAGGATGCTCGGAGGTTTTTGGAGGAGCCTGTGTCGGCGGACCGGGTGTCGGGGCTGGACCGGTACGGACTGCAGCCACAGTCTTAGGGTTTTCTTGCACTAGCGGTTTGTCAAGAAGTGAGCTGGTTGCCTGTGTGCTGGGTGGGGTGCGTGAGGCTTCGGGTGGAGCGGGAGCTGGGGCACCTTCGTCCCAGCCCCCATTCCACTCAACTCATATCATGGCGCCCCCTCGGGTTCCGGAGCCGAGTACGTTCCCGCAGGCCGATGTCCGCTGGCGGTTGGGTAAGCCTCTAGGTGACTCACTGGGTGGGTCCCTGGTAGTAGCTCCCCCTCCTCAGGGTTTATCTTCCGAGATGTTGTTTCAGCTCGAGCTCGCCAAACTTAAGCAGCAGGAGCGACAGGCTGAGCTCGAGCAGCGAAAGCATGAGGCTGAGCTCAAGCAGCGAAAGCATGAGGCTGAGCTCAAGTATAAGTATGAGGCTGCAAGGTATTGTGCCGTTGTTGACCTAGAGAAAACTCGTATAGAGGTGACGGGGAACCGTTTCGTCCAGGGGGGTCGACCCCATGACCAGTCCCTGTCGCATCTACTAAAGTTGGTTCCAGTGTTTGATGAGTCAGGAGTTACAGAATTCTTTCTCCGATTTGAGAAAAAGTGCCGGGAGTACCAATGGCCCGAGGAGAAGTGGGCAGCCCTTGTTTCATCACGATTGACGGGGAAAGCACTCAAGGCATACGATGCTTTGCCCCTAGATTCCTGTGTGAATTATGAGGCGTTGAAAGAGGCTGTCCTGAGGGCGTATGAATTGCAGCCAGAGACCTATAGGCTGAAGTTTAGGGCTGTTCCTAAGAGAAAGGAGAGTACTTTCCAGGAACACGCTAGAGAACTATCAGATGCGTTTGAGAATTGGTTGAGGTCGGAGAAAGCAACTACTTTTGAGGCGGTGAAGCAATTAGTGTTGTTAGAACAATTTTTTAAATGCACTGGTGGGGACTTGACTCTTAACCTGAAAGAAAAAGCAACCTAAAACTCTGCAGGAGGCGGCTGAGTTGGCTGACCTCAGGTTGTCGTTAATTCGTGGGTGCGGGTCTGCCCAGAGAGCTGAGGCAGGTAACAAGGGGCGTACCACCCCACCCCTCCGAACTAATGATACAACAAATTATCCTACTAAGAGCACTGTTGCCAATTTTGAACCCAAGTCAAAATCCTTCTTGTTAAAGAAAGGCCAGGGCCCTTCCCCACCCCAGGGGAAGTCAAGGAGTGAGGTGGAGTGTTTTAAGTGCCATAAGAAGGGGCATATTGCGCGCTCTTGTCCGAGCACACAGTCTACAGTGGTGGTGTCTCTAGTGAGCAACATCGGGGTGTCTTTGAGGTCTTCCGCGTTTGCCCGGGGTAAATCGTCGGTTGTGGAGTCACAGTCGGTGAAGAAGCATAAGGAGGGCTCGCTACCCGTCCGAGATGCTTTTTGTGGTCATAGGGGACCACTGTGAGGTGGGCTGGTGTGGAACATAGGCTTGAGTTGTTGCGTGATACGGGTGCCTCCCAGACGTTACTTAAGAACTTCACTGGTCAGCCTATTAACGCAGCTCGGGTTGTAGTGGTTCAAGGCATCAATGCTGTGCGGTCTTACCCGCTGGTGAGAGTGGAGCTTGTGGTGGATGGTGTGACACGGGAGTTGGATGTGGGGATTGTAGAGAAATTGCCAGTTGAGGGGGTCGACCTCCTTCTCGGTAACGACTTTGCGGTGCCTACTTCCGAGGTTCCACCCTTAGTCGTTGCCGAGAGGGCGGCCGACACGAGTAGGGAGGGGCAAGAGTGGCTCGAGAGGTGCCAGATGCAGCAGATGGCATGTGCTGTTACCAGATCTCAGTCCGCTCAGGTGTCACAGCCTAGTACCCAGGTTTCAGACCAGCAGAGGAAGGGTCGGAAGGAGACAGTCAAGGCTGGTGGTCGGGTTAAGAGTTTGGACCCAGCGACACTCCTTGGTGACTCGGTACTTGCACCACTTTTGAGGTCCGGAGTGGCCCCAGAACCTGTCCCCCCTAGTGACATGGTAGGGCGTGATAGCACTCCGCGACAGAAACGTTCCCAGGTGAAACAGACTAGGCTTGAGCAACCCAGTATCGGGGGTGGCCACAAGTTGCTCCAGAAGCACTTGGACAGGTTGGCTCCCTCTGATATACGACGGATGCAACTAGAAGATCTTAGTCTTGAGAGTTGTGGGAACGGGGCTATTGAACTAGATGACGACAGGGATGCAAAGCCGGGAGACTTCTTTCGTGTTGATGACATTCTGTATTGGCGTTTTGTTGATCCCAAACGCAATTGGGATGGTGGGGTCGGAGTGGTTGACCAGTTGGTAGTACCTGAAAAGTGCCGTGATAGCCTGTTGGGGTTGGCACACGATGTTCCGTTGGCAGGGCACTTGGGGGTGACAAAAACGTTGGCCTCGTTGGCAAGGTTGTTCTGGTGGCCGGGCATTAAGTCGCAAGTCTCAGCCTGGGTGGCGATGTGTAGCACCTGTCAGACGGTGGGTAAGCCGAACCAGATCATACCCAAGGCCCCGTTGCACCCAGTGCCTGCTATCGGTCCTCCCTTCAGCAAGGTTGTTATCGACATGGTAGGCCCTCTGCCTCCCACTAGTGCAGGTAACAGATTTTTGCTAACCATCATGGACATCTCCACTAGCTACCCTGATGCATACCCTATGAGAAATGGCAAGTCTAAAACTGTTGTGCGAAACCTGCTGTTGTATTGCTTGAGATACGGGTACCCGCAGGAAATTCAGTCGGACCAAGAGTCAAATTTTACGTCCACTCTCTTTAAACAGACCATGCAGCAACATGGGATCAATACGGTTGTCTCTTCAGCTTATCACCCAGAGAGTCAAGGGGTGTTGGAAAGATGGCATTCCACCTTGAAAAGCATGTTGCGGTGCTACTGTTTAGAGAATGGCAAGGATTGGGACCTGGGGCTACCGTACGTTTTGTTTGCGGCACGAGAGGTACCTGGTGAGAGCCTTGGGTTCAGCCCCAACGAGTTGGCTTTCGGGCATCAGGTTAGAGGTCCTCTAAGCATGGTAAGAGAGATCTGGGAAGGGACTGTGCCGCCATGTTCTCTACTCAAGTACAGTATGTCCTCGAGAGCAGAGACAGGATGCTGAAAAGCCTGGATTTGGCAGGGAGAAATTTGGTGGGTACTCAGGCCTTGATGAAGGATCGATATGACATAAAAGCAAAGCTCCGGGAGTTTGTGGTAGGACAGGAGGTTTTGGTCTTATTGCCCTTAGTAGGCCATCCCCTGTCTGCCAAGTATGTTGGTCCTTACAAGGTCGTGAAGAAGTTATCCGACCTAGATTACCTTGTGTCTACTCCGGATAGGCGGAAGAAAAATCAGCTCTGTCATGTGAACCTGTTAAAAGAGTTCGTGAGGCGCCCACCTGAGCAACCTACTGTCCCCGTGCTGGTCTGCAGCGGCCAAGGTGGAGAAGGAGAGGGGGGCAGTGAGGCACAGGTGGAGGAAAGTTGGGATTGTCATGTCTCGGCGGATCAGTGGGTGGGGAACACGAGTCAGGTGGCTGTGGAAGTGCTTGAGCACCTGCCTGAGCAACAGCGTGCAGCGATCCAGCACCTGTTCGGTTTATACCCCACTGTTTTTGCCGAGCACCCAGGCCTCACAACTCATGCAGTGCACGATGTAGACGTTGGAGACCACCCCCCCTTTAAATCAGTGCCCTATCGTGTACCTCCCATTAAACTTCCGGCTCTCCGAGCGCAATTAGGCTACATGTTGGAGAGGGGGCTGATAGAGAAAGGGGCGATTAGGTGGACATCTCCCGTCACTCTGCAGCCTAAACCAGACGGCAAGGTCAGGTTTTGCATTGACTTCAGGCGGTTGAACGGCTTAACCCCCACCAATGCCTACCCTCTTCCCCGCGTAGATGACAGTGTTGACAAGATCGGGTGTGCACGTTACCTGACCAAGGTGGATCTTGTCAAAGGCTACTGGCAGGTGCCGTTGTCGAAGCGGGCGAAGCAGGTGTGCGGGTTTGTGGTGGATGGGAACACTTACCGTTGCAACGTTATGCCGTATGGGTTGAAGAATGCACCTGCAACCTTCCAATGCCTGATGAGACTCATGAACGAGTTAGTGGCGGAGATCCCTAACTGCACCGTTTATCTAGATGATGTAATAATCTACGATGATGACTTTGAAAGCCATTGCGAGCACATCGGGGCATTGTTCAGGAGGCTGAGTGAGGCTCATTTGGTGGTCAATCTGGGCAAATGCGATTTTGTTCTGGCAACTGTGCAGTACTTAGGGTTTGTGGTAGGGTTTGGCCAGGTGTGCCCCCCCCCCCCCCCCCTAAACTAAGATGCAGGCTATTAACCAGTTCCCCAGGCCGACCACCAAGCGACAAATCATGAGGTTCTTGGGCATGATAGGGTATTATCGGAGATTTATCCGTGGATACTCCTCGGTGCTGGGCCGCTGGCTCCTCTGACTGACCTACTTGCAAAGACAAAAAAGTTTGTGTGGGCACCTGAGTGTGAGAAAGCATTCTCCCTGGTGAAGCATCTTTTGTGCACTCACCCCATACTCAGGGCCCCAGACTTCTCGAGACCTTTTCAGCTAGCGACAGATGCTTTCTTTTTTTTTCTTTTTTTCTATGTGATTCTATGTGATTGAGGGAGGCAAAAGGCATAGCTGCCTATAGCGAGTGCCTCCCCCATAGTTGAAAGAGTGACAGGGCCAAAATCAAGGGACGTTCGAGCCAAAATGCCTGGACACACGGAGTTTGAAGCAATTTAAGTCATAGGAAGAGGGAAAGACTGATTCTGGGAGAGAGTTCCAGAGCTCAGCTGTTGAGTAGAAGAAAGTTTGAGAGTAACGTTTCACTCTTGGGTTGGAGAGTTGCACAGAGTAGGGGTGGGATTGAGTTGCAAGACGGGTACCACGTGCCCTACGTAAAGGAGGTGGTATGCACTGGGATAGCTCTGAGGAACACTGATTATTATAGTAGCGATAGAATAGCGAGAGAGATGCAACATTGCGGCGGAGAGAGAGAGATTGCAGAGAGTTGGTGAGTGGACGGGAGTTAATGATACGAAAGGCTTTCCTTTCAACTTTGTCTAGGAGAGCGGTGTGAGAGGAACCTCCCCACACATGTGAACAATACTCAATACAAGGGAGCACTATGCCCCTGTACAGAGCAAGAAGCTGTGCAGGGGAAAAGAACCCCCTAAGGCGGTTGAGCACACCCAGCTTCTGGGAGGCTGCCTTAGCAAGACTGGTAATATGGTCCTTCCAAATGAGAGCAGAAGAAAAAGAGACACCAAGAATATTGAGAGAAGATGAAGGGTTGATTTTTGAATTGTTGAAGAATATGGGATAGTCCGCTGGGAGATCCTGACGGGTAGATAGATGGAGAAATTGGGTTTTGGAAGCATTAAAGTTAACAAGGTTTTCTCTGCCCCAATTGGAAATAGTATTTAGATCAGAATTTAAGAGTTCTATGGCTTCATTACGTTTGTCGTTGAGGGATTGCTGGCTGGGGCGTTCTGAAAAACTAATGGAGTAGTGTAAGGTTGAGTCGTCTGCGTATGAATGGATGGGAATTAAGGTACAGTTAAGGAGATCATTTATAAAAATTAGAAAGAGAATAGGAGATAGGACAGAGCCCTGAGGAACACCGGAGTTTATAGGGTGAGGAAGTGAACAATGGCCGTCCACAACCGCGGCTATGGAACGGCCGGAAAGGAAATTAGAGACAAAGGCACAGATGGAGGGATAGAAACCGAAGGAGGGTAGTTTAGAAATTAAAGATTTATGACAGACTCTATCGAAGGCTTTCGATATGTCTAGTGCAATAGAAAAAGTCTCACTGAAGTCCCGAAAGGAGGATGACCAAGAGTTAGTAAGATATGAAAGAAGATCACCAGTAGAGCGACTCTTAAGGAAGCCATACTGGCGATCTGAGAGCAGATTATGAGAAGAGAACTGCTTAAGAAATTTGGAAGCAAGAATAGTTTCAAAAACTTTAGAAAGACAAGAGATAAGAGCAATTGGACGATAGTTGGAGGGTTGAGAGCGGTCACCCTTCTTTGGGACAGGTTGAATGTGAGCAAACTTCCAGCATGAAGGGAAGACGTTAGAGGATAGACAGAGACGAAAGAGTTTGCCTAGGCAGGGAGTCAGCACGGAAGCACAGTTTTTGAGAACAACAGGAGGAACACCGTCCGGACTGTACACCTTATTAGTGTTAAGCCCAGAGAGGGTAGAAAGTACATCTTTAGAAGAGATTAGGATATTAGGCATAAGTAAGAGAGAGGAGGGCGGAGAGGGAGGAATAGCACCGGAATCATCCAAGGTGGAGTTTCTAGCAAAAGTTTGAGCGAAGAGTTTAGCTTTGTCAGAGGAAGAAGTGATGGTTGTGCCATCAGAGTGGGAAAGGGGAGGGAAAGACGAGGAAGAGAAATTGTTGGAGAGGTTTTTGGCTAGATGCCAGAAAGCTTGGGAAGAGCTAGAGTTGGATAGTTCAGTGCATTTATTATTGATGAAAGAGTGTTTGGCAAGTCGAAGAACAGATTTGGCTTGATTCCGGGCAGAAACATATGAAGAATGAGAGTCTTGAGTTTTAAGGCGTCGGTACCGTTTGAATGCTTCCTCCTTATTGCGGACAGCAGTAGAACAGGCGTGAGTAAACCAAGATTTTTTAGCATTAGTCTGAGAGAAAGAGAATGGAATGTATGCTTCCATGCCCGATAGGATTACCTCGGTAATGCGTTCAGCACTCTCTGAGGGGCCTCTCTGAGAGGCCATGGAAGCAGAAATCATTCCATGGGAAATCAAAGAAGTACTGCTAGCGGTGTAGGGGCTGGTGCCGTCTTGTTGCAAACAGACACAGAAGGTGTGGAACACCCAGTAAGTTTCTTCTCTAAGAAGTTCAACTCAGCACAAAAGAACTATTCAGTGGTAGAGAAGGAGCTTCTGGCCATTGTGCTGGCGCTCAGGCACTTTGAGGTGTATGTTCCCCCTTTTGGCCCAGTCGTGGTGATCTACACTGACCACCACCCTTTGAAGTTTTTTAATCAGTTCCACAACCGGAATATGAGGCTAACCAGATGGTCCTTAATGTTGCAGGAGTACAACCTAGACATTCGCCACATTGCCGGTTGTGACAACGTGATAGCGGACTGTTTGTCTAGGGTGGAGGACCCAGGGTAGATCACCACAGGTGTGTTGGTTTGAGTGGAGAAAAATTAGGCTTGCCCCTGTAGTGCAAAGCCGCCAAAACACTATTAAAATAATACAAAAAACTCACATAAAAACTCTTTCTTTTGATAGTATATAAGTGCAGTATGTTACAGCAAGAATCTAAGACATTCTGAGTTTTTGTTCTTAGTAGGCTAGGCTTGGTGAAGCTTGCTCGTTGAGTGTAATATTGTTAAGTGATACTATTATTTTGGGGAAGTGTTGTGTAGATTTTTTTATAATGAAGTGTTTTTACGTTTGTGATTGTGCCTTTTTTTCACAACTTCGGGAGTAGCTGGGTGATGCGGGGTTTGTGGGCATTCTGTCTGGTCAGATGTGGCGTTTACCTGGGGTTAAAACGTCCCACATCTTGGGCGGGGTGTTACGCTGGCCAGCTTGCCAGAATGTACTCGTGACTCGCTAGCACTCGCCGCGGCAGTGAAATGGGCTATAATAATCGTAGAACGATATTATTTCTTTCTTAGTATTCGTGTTGTCACAGACAGATCAATGTTTGCCTTTATTCTTGTCTGTGACACTTAGAAGTATTTTATATCATTGATAGAGTTATAAGATACGCAGTGTGTTAGTTGCAATGAGAGAGAGAGGGGAGAGCGAGGCGGTAGTGTGTGTGCGTATGTACGTGTGCATTCCTCGCTCGGTGGGCCGCTCGCTCGCTATTGGACGGCGGGCCTGGCGTGATGTATGACGTCTGCTTGTCCCTGTGACGTAGTGGCCTGTGGTTGGTCGCCGCTATCCTAGCCCAGTGGTCCTACTCTCCTTCTCTCCTCAGAGCATGGTATCGTGCGCTTGGTCCTAGACGTCCCTCGCATTCTGTCTCCAATCTAACCCCCTTTACTGCTGTTCCTCTCTCTGAACTCCTTCTTTCCAATACTTCTTATCTTTATTCAATTACCCATCCCTTCTGGTTCTCGCATACGACTTCCATAGTCGGCCAGTCGTATTACCAGCGCCTGTTCTCACATATATGTTTTGCACTAGCTTTAGAGGTTATTAGAATCATAGTCACAGGGATTCATATTATTAGGTGCTTCTAATTATTTGGTTGTTCTTTATTACTATTTAATGCTAGACAGTGGAGGGTATCTTTGGTCGTTGTCTGAGTTATGTATATGGCAAGTCAGAGCCTGTACGACTTCGACGGAGCTAGGTAGCCTGTAGTACACCCTTGTGCATATTTTCCTTTGCGAGCCTAGCAGTATACAAGCGAAGGGCTTTTGCCTACTCTTGCTTGTATGCTTGCTAACTCATTTTGTTGACCTTTGAGGAGCGCCAGGGTAAGACCAGATACTTGAGATCTGGACTTACTAAGAGAGCCTCCTAGTCACTTAACGTAAGATAAGGGAAATCTGTTCAGGGGAGACAGTAGGCTGCGAGCATGCTTGAGCTCTGCCTAGGCTCCCTGTACCTTTATACCGCTGCTAGACTTTATTAGTAAGAAAGACAGCATATTGTTTATTAACTCCTTCAGACATTTAAAGTCCCAGTAAGTCCAAGGAGGCGGGAGCCCCGGTATCATTGCCACTGCCTCGCACTACACTCACAACAACACTGCGGCCGTTAGAATTATCGGAGGTGGCTGAGGTTGCCACCAACGGTTTTATCGTAAGCTAACTTATCGGACCTACTGAGCTCATATTACGCAAAATCGCGTCATAAACTTATTGGAGAGCCATGGAGATAAGTCCATATGACGCGATCGCGTCATATGAGTTTTTGGCGCATTGGACCATATGACGCGATCGCGTTATATATGTCTGGGGGAGTTAACTTTAACTGCGTATGCTTTAGGAATTATTCACGTATTGTTTTTGCCTAGGTTGATGCATAGTGCACAACCCAGTATGGCTGTTACGTTGGCTAAGGAAGTACTGTTTTTGAGTGGCTGTTGTTAGTGCTGTCACAGAGTTGTTGCACTCTCTTGTTTCCATATATATGTATCTTACTTTTTGGTGTATCTAGGATACACGCTTTGGTGTCCTGCCCCTGCATTATTTCTGTTCTATATTCGACGAGCATCTTAGAGCATCAGACGTTTTCAGAAGATTCCATATCTGTTTGCTGTAGGACTAGACTTCAAGTGTTTTCATAGAGCATTGAAGAGTTTAGTGTTGAGTTCAGACTCACACTAAAGATAACGTAAGCATATAATCTTTTATCAAATCTTGTCATAGTTTATTTAAGCATTGTTATTACTTGAGAGCTTTTTATTAACGTAATTACTCTTGTTGTGAGTAGGCTTTGCCATCACCGGAAAGCCTTTGTAAAAGTACACTTAACCCCGTTAATTGATACCCCGTTATCCAGTAGATTAACTCTGGAGGTTTTTAAGTGTTTTATTCACCGGCTTAATAGTTCGAGGGTTTGGACAGTTGTTGCAGATATAGCCTATCTTGTAATCCAATATTAAGTGCCCTTGTTTATTTCGTTGTGCCGGTCGTAACAGTATCAAACCTCCATTAACTACCATGGGGAAACAAGAACTTATAGAAACCGGTTTGTCAGGATTAATAAACCCATCACTACTTCCTCTGACAATCCACCCAGCTGCACGAACGATAACACTGCAAGACCTCCCTCTGTTTCGCGCCAAGTTTCTGACGCTCAAGTCACAAATGTACCAGCGCCAACGATCATATCTTCTCCAGTAGTTCACACCTCAACCCCAGAAACCAAATCAAACAAGCCGCCGCCACCAGTATTCCGTCAACACACCCCAAGAACACCTAATCCATTATCAATCTCACCAGGTGTCACCCCTCCCCAGAAAGTGAAAGTTTCTTCTCATTCTAACACCTCCTTCAGTAAACCTGTTTTGAAAATACCAGATCATTATGCCTTACGTCCCAGACTAACTCATAAACTTGCTGGGCCCGCAACATCCCTAACGAAACGTATCAAAAGACCAATGTACCGACCATCTAAAAGTTCCACTTCTTCTTCCCCTTCTACAAAAATCAAACAACTTCATAGTCGACGTTTGTCCACCTCCTCAAATTCTTCTCCAACATCTTTGCCACCATCAAAAAGGCTCCGGCCACAAACTCCTTCATCCACCTCTCCGCCTAAATCCATTTCCGGTACCAAAATATCCACCTCATCTTCCTCATCACCAAATTCTTCAAGGGCAGAAGGATTACCTCACCCTATTCCTACAAAACTCCGCTTTCAACCCTCTACTTCTACAGCAAAGTCATCCTCACCATGCAAGATGTCTACCTCTAAAACCACTTCATCCACTACAAATCCAGTACCATCCACATCTATACCACTAATATCTAAAAAATCCAACATCACTGTCTCTCTTCCAACTCGCCTTGCACCACCAACACTATCTCCTTTTCCCTCTATTATGTCACCACAACCTTCCCATCAACCTTCCTCTATACCAGCCCCTACAGCAAATAGTACTACCCAACAACCCCCTTCAACTCCTCCAAATACCCCCAACCCTAAACCTTGCCAATATAATTTTCCTCATAAGCCCTGAACCACCTATACGGACAAAATTTCGCACTAAATCAGGTCGTTCAGTGAAAAGACCCGAACGTTTCTCTTCCATCTTTGTTGCACCAGTTGCAGTCCGGGATAAGCTGTCTACACATATACCCACAAAACACACATCAACAACACTCAACCATTAAGAATAGCACAAAACTCCACATTTCACCCCAAAAAAATCCCAAACTCACACCTTCCTTAATCACTGGCACTTATACGTCCGCACAAGGGTATGACATTCGGCGACCAAAGGATTCACAAATCACTTGCTTGACCACCCCCGCCGCGGCCACATCCACCTCTCGCCAACCAACTTCCAGCCCAACTACCACCATGTCATCTACTCCTTTTATTAAAAGGATCAAAGTTTCCACAGATCAAGGAAACTTTGTCAGAATTAGGCATACTCACGAAGCGATCACAGCGTCCATCGTAAATGCCACCACAACTTCCATACGCGTGACGATCGACCCCTGCAAGACCCCTGACCAGCGCTCCAAGAACTGGTGGGACTTCTTACACCCCCTCAAACTTACTAGTGTCAAAGTTTTTTTCCTTACTTTCACCCTTGAGGCACGTGGTAGTGCCTATTATGAAGAAGTAGGAAGTGAAATAACGAAGAAAAGGAAAACCACGGAAGGAGAAGAGAAGAAGAAAACAGAAGAGAACAAGAAAAAGCGGAATGAAAAAGCTAAAGAAACGAAAACAACAGAACGGAATACCTCGACTCCACCCCAACCAGCGATGTCAAGATCAACCACCCGGAAGACGGAAACGAGAAACAGTAGAATTGCCAACTTGGACCAAGGAAACCCCGTCACGCCAGAAAAGAAAATATGCAGGGGCAGGACCACAGCAGTCACCAGAAGAGTCCTGTTTTCACAACCCTTTTGAAAATAATAATAAGAAACCTGTATATATATGTAATTAATATTAAGGAAGAAATAAACATTAAGAAATAAAAACAATGAACAAGAAGAGTGTAATTAATCTTAAGGACACCTGTCACTAAAAAGAGTTACCCAATGTACTAAACGTAACCATACATAAGGATCTCGTATATTACGAAAGTCCTATCATATCATCTCCTAGGGATGCTTTCTCAACTTCTTTGATAATGATAAAACAATTGTGTACATGCCTTCTTTAACAACTAACTATTCTCTATATTAAAATCAAACAAACCACACAGACTTTCTTCAGAGTTGGTGAGGCAACCAACAAATGTTTTGACCCGTACAAATCCCTAGATAAGGAAATGACCACCAGAAGTACCAACCGATACAGTCGGGAGTATAGAAGTCTTAATTATCAAGTATACTTGAGTTTGCATGAATATTGACATGTCCAGAATATCAATATTAAGTATAGTAAGTAACTCTAACCTAAATAGAGATTGTGAGATGTGTTATGATCAAACTATAAGGATTTGTCTGCCAAAACTATTCTCCCTTTCCAACTCGGGAGGGAAGTCACGTGACCTCAGGACGCCACAAATATAGCCAAGTCCGCATTCAAGATTGTTATTCTCTTAAGTTAATATGAAGCCTGTATAATGAATAATATTAAGTTACATATATGTCACTCTACCCAAGAAACTACCCTTAAAACATATTCCTTCAAGTCTCTTTTAAAAATTTACCAGCTGTATGAAGTATAGCAGAGAAACCTATAAGCATGACGAGCCAACCGACTCCCCCCTCGTGACCCCCTGAAATGACCCCTTAACCCGCACCAACAAGTTAAGGATATTATTCAATATATATGTTCCTATGTATTATTATTATAAACAAATACTAACAAATGTTTCAGAAGTAGAGGAGGAGTGATGTATATAATTTTACTAATCATACTCATAACCACTTGGGTATATACAAATCATATCTTCTTGGGATCAGGCAACACTCAGTTTATAAAAAAAAATCGATACCTCTCTGTGCAAACAGTAGCGACAGCCCTGACCTCCAGTGACCCAGAGCTACCAACTCAACCTGCTTGCCAACAAGTTAACAATTTATATAGAAATCTAGGTTCCCTATATATTCCTTTTAAAATAATCATGAGCAAGTGTTGCGGAAATAGAAAGCGACTTTATTCTATAGCTTTTCTTACCAAGACCCGTACACAGTTCCTATAGGAATAAATAACCCTTTCTCACGATCAGACAACATCAGCTCTAAAAACCTCCCCCCCCCCCCCTTTTTGCAAAACTATATAAACTCCGAGCAGAGAGGAGGAAGACAAATAGAAAGAATTTTTCTCTGGATCGGCAACCCGCTCTATAGAAACATTGATTTTTACGGCATAGATATTTATCCCGGCACCCCGAAGTCTTTATACTATCTGTAGATATAATTACTTTATTCTAGGATCTTTGTTATTTGTGGCAACACCATTTCTTAACATAAACCCTAAAATAGTTCTTGTATCATAGTGTAACAAGTAAACTATATAAGTGCAACTTTCTTATTTCTGGCATTCACAGAGATTAAGACTTATATTTATTGGTTACATTTCTGTATAGATAAAACATTGAAAGTTGCCCTCTGACCCTTGACCAGTGCGGACGTCCCCAGTGACCGCTAGTGTACTGTTTACCCTTAGTGAGGTCCTAGTGAACTTTCTTAGTGATGGCTGTTGTTGATGAGTCTGCTGTCTCCTCCCATACTCTCCAGCTTTGTCTTGCTTTGCAAGAAAGACTGGAGAGTGTGGAGCAGGAGATTCAGTGTCTCAAAGATGAAAATTTGGCCTTGAGACTAGCTATGGCGGAGAAGAAGTGTGAGGCTACCGGAAGTGTTCCCAGGGATCGTGAAGCCCCTTGGAAAGTGGTGTCAACAAGTGCAACGGCCTGCAAGCTGAAAAGGCAGCCACTCAAGACCGACAACAACTTCAGCACCTTGGCTGATGAGAGTGATGGCGAGGAAGTGGCGATCATCGAGGCAGTGAGAGGGGAGGGGGAGTCTGCTTCTGTTGCTGCAACAACTGCTGCTACAACTCCTGCTACACGCCGACAACGGAAAAAAGCTAAGTTCATTGTCGGTGATTCAATGGTTAGGTACCTTGACTAACACTCATGTTACTAACACTCATGCATGTTAGTAAAGTTGTCTGCCTACCTGGAGCCGGAGTCGGGAGGGTGGCAGAGAAGATGGATGGTGTCCTCCCAGTGGGTGGGGAGGACCCCATCATCTTCATCAACACGGGGTCCAATGACATATGGAGATGCAGGACTGAGGAGTTGTTGACCAAGTACCAGGAAATGCTGGAGAGGATCAAGGAGAAGGGTGGATTTCCTGTGGTACACAGTATCCTGCCAAGAAGAGGGGTACGGAAGGAATGGTCCTCCAGGGCTATTGGTGTAAATAGCCGGCTGGAGAAGTATTGCAAGGCAAAGTCAATACCATTCCTAGATAACTGAACCCACTTCTATGGTAAGGATGAACTGTATGCCCAGGATGGAATACATCTTTCTCGACTAGGAGTTTCGACCTTAGCCAGCTCACTGGACAAGATTGTTGCGGGGTTTCGTTAAAAAAAAAACTGGGTGTGTAAGTAAAATACTGTCTCCATATGGAGCAGGTACTTCATGTGACAAACCAGTGAGTAAAATAGAAATAATCAGTCAAGATAGTGAGGATATAGTGATGTGTAATAGTAGTATCGATAACACTACACATGTAACTGATAATAAAGATGAGAATACTGATAGAGTAGCATTTCCGTCTAGAGCTAGTAGTTCAACAGGAAATAATAAGTTAGCTAAACACAATAGAAAATTAGTTGCAAATAAAAGTAATAGGTTGAGGGTATATTATACAAATTGTAGGAGTTTATGTAACAAAATGAACGAACTTAGAGCACTCGTTAGCACAGAAAATATAGACATAATAGCGCTAACTGAAACGTGGATTAATACAGAATCTAGGCATTTTTTAGCAGAATTTGATATTCCAGGATATAGTTTGTTTAAATATGACAGAACAAGTAGGAGGAGCGGGGGTATAGCAGTGTTCGTCAGGAGTGCATTAAAAAGCTGTATTAAATCAGGTATTAGACTAAATAATGGTAATGAA
This sequence comes from Lithodes maja, assembly GCA_037953745.1. NCBI lineage: Eukaryota > Metazoa > Arthropoda > Malacostraca > Decapoda > Lithodidae > Lithodes > Lithodes maja. The sequence goes on along the minus strand of JBAKBP010001733.1, from coordinate 150,623 downwards.
AGTGTTTGGGTAGAGGTTAACGAAGGTAGTGAGACCATAGTTATTGGAGTTATATATAGACCGCCTAATATGAGTAGAAATGGCGGAACATCGTTATGGGAGGAAATTAAAATAGCATCAAGGTTTAGCAATGTGTGCATTATGGGGGATTTTAATTTTCCGAACATTGATTGGCAGCACCAAATAGGCGACTCCGATTCAGTAGAGTTTATTGATGTAGTACAAGATAGTTTTTTATTTCAATTCATAGATACGCCGACTAGAGGTATTAATATTCTTGATTTAGTTTTCAGTAACAATGAACATATGATAAATAATGTAGAGATTGGTGACCACCTAGGAAATAGCGATCATAAATCTATTTATTTTAATATACAATGGACAGGGAATGCTAAAGAGAATACGACACTTATCCCAGATTTTAGAAAAGCCGATTATGGTGGGCTAAGAAGAGACAGTTGCCCTCTGACCCTTGACCAGTGCGGACGTCCCCAGTGACCGCTAGTGAACCTGTTTACCCTTAGTGAGGTCCTAGTGAACTTTCTTAGTGATGGCTGTTGTTGATGAGTCTGCTGTCTCCTCCCATACTCTCCAGCTTTGTCTTGCTTTGCAAGAAAGACTGGAGAGTGTGGAGCAGGAGATTCAGTGTCTCAAAGATGAAAATTTGGCCTTGAGACTAGCTATGGCGGAGAAGAAGTGTGAGGCTACCGGAAGTGTTCCCAGGGATCGTGAAGCCCCTTGGAAAGTGGTGTCAACAAGTGCAACGGCCTGCAAGCTGAAAAGGCAGCCACTCAAGACCCACAACAACTTCAGCACCTTGGCTGATGAGAGTGATGGCGAGGAAGTGGCGATCATCGAGGCAGTGAGAGGGGAGGGGGGGGGAGTCTGCTGCTGTTGCTGCAACAACTGCTGCTACAACTCCTGCTACACACCGACAACGGAAAAAAGCTAAGTTCATTGTCGGTGATTCAATGGTTAGGTACCTTGACGGGGCTACTAACATTCATGTTAGTATAGTTGTCTGCCTACCTGGAGCCGGAGTCGGGAGGGTGGCAGAGAAGATGGATGGTGTCCTAGAAGTGGGTGGGGAGGACCCCATCATCTTCATCAACGCGGGGTCCAATGCCATATGGAGATGCAGGACTAAGGAGTTGCTGACCAAGTACCAGGAAATGCTGGAGAGGATCAAGGAGAAGGGTGGATTTCCTGTGGTACACAGTATCCTGCCAAGAAGAGGGGTATGGAAGGAATGGTCCTCCAGGGCTATTGGTGTAAATAGCCGGCTGGAGAAGTATTGCAAGGCAAAGTCAATACCATTCCTAGATAACTGGACGCACTTCCATGGTAAGGATGAACTGTATGCCCAGGATGGAGTACATCTTTCTCGACTAGGAGTTTCGACCTTGGCCAGCTCACTGGACAAGATTGTTGCGGGGTTTCGTTAAAAAAACCTGGGTGTGTAAGTAAAATACTGTCTCCATATGGAGCAGGTACTTCATGTGACAAACCAGTGAGTAAAATAGAAATAATCAGTCAAGATAGTGAGGATATAGTGATGTGTAATAGTAGTATCGATAACACTACACATGTAACTGATAATAAAGATGAGAATACTGATAGAGTAGCATTTCCGTCTAGAGCAAGTAGTTCAACAGGAAATAATAAGTTAGCTAAACGCAATAGAAAATTAGTTGCAAATAAAAGTAATAGGTTGAGGGTATATTATACAAATTGTAGGAGTTTATGTAACAAAATGAACGAACTTAGAGCACTCGTTAGCACAGAAAATATAGACATAATAGCGCTAACTGAAACGTGGATTAATACAGAATCTAGGCATTTTTTAGCAGAATTTGATATTCCAGGATATAGTTTGTTTAAATATGACCGCCTAATATGAGTAGAAATGGCGGAACATCGTTATGGGAGGAAATTAAAATAGCATCAAGGTTTAGCAATGTGTGCATTATGGGGGATTTTAATTTTCCGAACATTGATTGGCAGCACCAAATAGGCGACTCCGATTCAGTAGAGTTTATTGATGTAGTACAAGATAGTTTATTGATGTAGTACAAGATAGTTTATTGATGTAGTACAAGATAGTTTATTGATGTAGTACAAGATAGTTTATTGATGTAGTACAAGATAGTTTATTGATGTAGTACAAGATAGTTTATTGATGTAGTACAAGATAGTTTTTTTTATTTCAATTCATAGATACGCCGACTAGAGGTATTAATATTCTTGATTTAGTTTTCAGTAACAATGAACATATGATAAATGATGTAGAGATTGGTGACCACCTAGGAAATAGAGATCATAAATCTATTTATTTTAATATACAATGGACAGGGAATGCTAAAGAGAATACGACACTTATCCCAGATTTCAGAAAAGCCGATTATGGTGGGCTAAGAAGAGACTTGAGGGTGGACCCTATTGTTAAGCAATTAAGTCAGGATATGCCAGAGTTAAACTTGCCACCTACATATAACCAGTTTATTGCTTCACTCCACAATGCTCAAAATAAATATATCCCTAAAAGAAGATTTAGATCGCCGCATAACCATCCAAAATGGATGACTAATAAGCTAATAGATCTTATAGGAAAAAAGAAAGGAATATATAGAAAAATACAGAAATGCGAAAATCATCTACATAATTATATACTATCAGACTCTATCAAGACAGGTCAAAAAGGAAATCAGGAAAGCAAAAAGAAATTATGAAATAAGGATAGCCAGTGACTCAAAAAATAACCCTAAAGCTTTTTACCAACTATATAAATATAAAGTTAGAGATGTAATAGGCCCCCTAAAAACTTCAATAGGAGAAATAACAGAAAATGATTTAGAAATGTGCAGTACATTAAATAGTCAGTTTCTTTCCGTTTTCACTAATGAAAATTTGGCACAGATTCCAGAAGTCAATACGGTATATAGTGATAGTATAGAAAATATGTTAAGTACAGTTAGTACAAGTAGAAATGATGTGCTTAAGGAAATTGACAGACTGAAACCTCAAAAATCGCCTGGTCCTGACGAGGTATATGCTAGAGTATTAAAAGAATGCAGAGATGAGTTAAGTAGCCCATTAGCATTTTTATTTAACAAGTCTTTAGAAACAGGTTTAGTTCCAGAAGCTTGGAAGCTTGCAAATGTAGTTCCGATCTTCAAAAAAGGTGATAAATCGATAGCATTCAATTACCGTCCCATTAGTCTCACATCAATCATAGGAAAGTTGCTAGAGTCTATTATTGCTAGGAAAATTAGAAGCCAGTTAGACAAATTTAACTTAATAAATTTGAAATGCTGGGTGTGAAGGGAATTCATGGTCTCCTGAAATATCCCCAGGCTACCTTTAGGATCAACTTTTCCTGGTACCTGGCGCGGGGTACGAACCTCTGAAGGGAATTTAACCCCCCTAAAAACCCACAGGTTTTGAGATGCCTTGGGTGGGGTTCGAACCCTGGTTAGTGACCCAACCATCACCACCAGGCCCGCGCGCTAACCCACTGTACTACCACGGACGTACTAAAAGTATAGCAACCTTAGTCCGATTTTTAAGAACCAGGTGATAGTCTCGTGGTGTTATCACGTGATGAGTTTATTGGACTTACCATCTCCGACTATTTTACGCTATACCTGACGTCAACTCGGGTTAGTATTATTGTGGGTGCGGGACATTTTCGAGGGCATTACATTACATCCTTCTTTAACTAGGCTAGTCCCTAGCCTATTTTAAGGTCGTAAGGTATCGTAGCTGTATTACCTCAGCAATCTCAATATTGTTGGTATAGGGTTCGCGTGACGGGTGCTCCACGTAGCTACCTGGTCACGTTCCCTAGCTGCCACCAATGAAATGCTGGGTGTGAATTGTGGGGGGGTGGAAGGGAGCTACTGACTGAAAACTGTCACAAGGGAGATTTTGTTGGTGGGGGAATAGCGGAGTATTTCTGGGGGAAGGGGGGGAACATAGTTGGGTCCCTAGGTCGTCACGTGTGAGGGGAGGATTAACGGCGCGTGTGGGAGGGTCAGGGTGGTGAGAGGTGAGTGAGTTAGGAAACGGGATTTGTTGGGGGGACTGCGGCGGGTTGGTGGGGGAAAAGTTAGGTGTAGAACAGGGGTTATTGGTAGAGGACTGATGTCTTGATTTGGGGTTTTTAACATGACGAATTTTGGGAATCTTCTTGGTGGCAGTCACGGTCTGGTTAGCGGTTATCTGGGGTTGGTGGGTTTTGTTGACAGGACGAGTTTGGGGAATTTTCTTGGTGGCAGTCTCGGTCTGGTTAGAGGTTATCTGGGACTGGCGAGTTCGTTTGACATGAGAGGGCGAGACGAGTGTGGGGTTTCGACGTTTTCTAGGGGTGTGAACTGTGTGGGGGTGGAAGGGAGCTACCGACTGAAAACGGTCACAAGCTACCGACGGAAAACGGTCACAAGGGAAATTTTGTTGGTGGGGGGATAGCTGAACATTTCTGGGGTCATGGGGAAAATAGGTTGTGGTAGGCCTACATAGGTAGGCATAGCTAGAATACGGGGCTTGTTGGGGGGGCTGCGGAGGGTTGGTGGGGGAAGAGTTAGGGATGGTCGGAGAGGATAGAGGCAAGGAAGAGTGCACTGGGGTTGGACTTTCACCGGAAGTCATTTTGGAAGGGTGCACGGAGTCTTGGATAGGGGCTGAAGGGTTGGATAGGGGATTCATCGAACTGCGTAGGCATTCTTCTCTGATGGAGAGCATATGTTCTTCGAATAAGCCATACGGGTCGAGATGGGCGGTGATGTGGGGTGGGAGGATGTTTAACAAAGCGGTGAATAAGAGTTCATTTTGTTGGTCGTAATCTTCATAGCTATACGTGGTCCTCACGTATCTGTAGAGTTGTATGAGGGTCACATTTATATCCCCTTCATACTTGATCTCGTCGACTTTTATTATTTTGGGGGCGACGGGGGAACCCAAAAGTGGATCTAAGGTCCGGATCACGAAGGATCGAAACTGGTTCCAGGTACTCTCTGGCGTATTCTGTGCCACCATTTGGTGGATAAATTCTTTAAAGGTAGGCTTATCAACAAGTTGGGAAACGGCTTCTCCCAACTGTATAATATGCAAAATTCCCCAGGCGATTTTTTCGCGGTCATTATAAAATACCACATCGTATACTGGCTTTATTATGTCTAAGTAACTGGTGATATCATACGTGTTTAAATCATACTTGGGAATATGTGCGAGTGGCTGAAGATTTCGACCTGTTGCCATGCTTCTACTGTTCCAAACTTGCAGTGTAATGCAACCTTATATCCGAATCAAGAACCACCGCTGCCGCCAATGTTATAAAAGTCGACGAGATCAAGTATGAAGGGGATATAAATGTGACCCTCATACAACTCTACAGATACGTGAGGACCACGTATAGCTATGAAGATTACGACCAACAAAATGAACTCTTATTCACCGCTTTGTTAAACATCCTCCCACCCCACATCACCGCCCATCTCGACCCGTATGGCTTATTCGAAGAACATATGCTCTCCATCAGAGAAGAATGCCTACGCAGTTCGATGAATCCCCTATCCAACCCTTCAGCCCCTATCCAAGACTCCGTGCACCCTTCCAAAATGACTTCCGGTGAAAGTCCAACCCCAGTGCACTCTTCCTTGCCTCTATCCTCTCCGACCATCCCTAACTCTTCCCCCACCAACCCTCCGCAGCCCCCCCAACAAGCCCCGTATTCTAGCTATGCCTACCTATGTAGGCCTACCACAACCTATTTTCCCCATGACCCCAGAAATGTTCAGCTATCCCCCCACCAACAAAATTTCCCTTGTGACCGTTTTCCGTCGGTAGCTTGTGACCGTTTTCAGTCGGTAGCTCCCTTCCACCCCCACACAGTTCACACCCCTAGAAAACGTCGAAACCCCACACTCGTCTCGCCCTCTCATGTCAAACGAACTCGCCAGTCCCAGATAACCTCTAACCAGACCGAGACTGCCACCAAGAAAATTCCCCAAACTCGTCCTGTCAACAAAACCCACCAACCCCAGATAACCGCTAACCAGACCGTGACTGCCACCAAGAAGATTCCCAAAATTCGTCATGTTAAAAACCCCAAATCAAGACATCAGTCCTCTACCAATAACCCCTGTTCTACACCTAACTTTTCCCCCACCAACCCGCCGCAGTCCCCCCAACAAATCCCGTTTCCTAACTCACTCACCTCTCACCACCCTGACCCTCCCACACGCGCCGTTAATCCTCCCCTCACACGTGACGACCTAGGGACCCAACTATGTTCCCCCCCTTCCCCCAGAAATACTCCGCTATTCCCCCACCAACAAAATCTCCCTTGTGACAGTTTTCAGTCAGTAGCTCCCTTCCACCCCCCCACAATTCACACCCAGCATTTCATTGGTGGCAGCTAGGGAACGTGACCAGGTAGCTACGTGGAGCACCCGTCACGCGAACCCTATACCAACAATATTGAGATTGCTGAGGTAATACAGCTACGATACCTTACGACCTTAAAATAGGCTAGGGACTAGCCTAGTTAAAGAAGGATGTAATGTAATGCCCTCGAAAATGTCCCGCACCCACAATAATACTAACCCGAGTTGACGTCAGGTATAGCGTAAAATAGTCGGAGATGGTAAGTCCAATAAACTCATCACGTGATAACACCACGAGACTATCACCTGGTTCTTAAAAATCGGACTAAGGTTGCTATACTTTTAGTACGTCCGTGGTAGTACAGTGGGTTAGCGCGCGGGCCTGGTGGTGATGGTTGGGTCACTAACCAGGGTTCGAACCCCACCCAAGGCATCTCAAAACCTGTGGGTTTTTAGGGGGGTTAAATTCCCTTCAGAGGTTCGTACCCCGCGCCAGGTACCAGGAAAAGTTGATCCTAAAGGTAGCCTGGGGATATTTCAGGAGACCATGAATTCCCTTCACACCCAGCATTTCAAAATTCTTCTCAGCATGGATTCACTCAGGGACGTTCTTGCCTTACTAATTTGCTTAGCTTTTTCTCAGAGGTATATGAAGCAGTAGATAGTGACAAGTCATATGATATTATTTATTTAGATTTCAGTAAAGCTTTCGACAGAGTCCCTCATGAGAGATTGATGAGAAAGGTTGAGGCACATGGAATAGGAGGATCGTTGTTGGGGTGGATTAGGTCATGGCTAATTGATAGGAAACAGAGAGTCAGCATAAATGGTACCAAGTCAGAGTGGGGAGCAGTCAAAAGTGGTGTCCCCCAGGGATCGGTATTAGGTCCCCTGTTGTTTC
>JBAKBP010001733.1:68668-143139 GCA_037953745.1 Lithodes maja | reverse complement strand
CTTAACCCTTTTTACTACTACAGACCCTACTATCTCACTTAACCCTTTTTACTACTACAGACCCTACTATCTCACTTAACCCTTTTTACTACCACAGACCCTACTATCTCACTTAACCCTTTTTGCTACTACAGACCCTACTATCTCATTTAACCCTTTTTACTACTACAGACCCTACTATCTCACTTAACCCTTTTTACTACTACAGACCCTACTATCTCACTAAACCCTTTTTACTACCACATACCCTACTATCTCACTTAACCCTTTTTACTACCACAGACCCTACTATCTCACTTAACCCTTTTTACTACTATAGACCCTACTATCTCACTTAACCCTTTTTACTACTACAGACCCTACTATCTCACTTAACCCTTTTTACTACTACAGACCCTACTATCTCACTTAACCCTTTTTACTACCACAGACACTACTATCTCACTTAACCCTTTTTACTACTACAACTTAATCCCTTTTTACTACTAACTACAGACCCCTCACTAATTCTCACTTAACCCTTTAGTACTGACCACAGACCCTACTATCTCACTTAACCCTTTTTACTACTACAGACCCTACTATCTCACTTAACCCTATTTTACTACTACAGACCCTACTATCTCACTTAACCCTTTTTACTACTACAGACCCTACTATCTCACTTAACCCTTTTTACTACAACAGACCCTACTATCTCACTTAACCCTTTTTACTACTACAGACCCCTACTATCTCACTTAACCCTTTTTACTACTACAGACCCTACTATCTCACTTAACCCTTTTTACTACTACAGACCCTACTATCTCACTTAACCCTTTTACTACTACAGACCCTACTATCTCACTTAACCCTTTTTACTACTACAGACCCTACTATCTCACTTAACCCTTTTTACTACTACAGACCCTACTATCTCACTTAACCCTTTTTACTACTACAGACCCTACTATCTCACTTAACCCTTTTTTACTACCACAGACCCTACTATCTCACTTAACCCTTTTTACTACTACAGACCCTACTATCTCACTTAACCCTTTTTACTACTACAGACCCTACTATCTCACTTAACCCTTTTTACTACTACAGACCCTACTATCTCACTTAACCCTTTTTACTACTACAGACCCTACTATCTCACTTAACCCTTTTTACTACTACAGACCCTACTATCTCACTTAACCCTTTTTACTACTACAGACCCTACTATCTCACTTAACCCTTTTTACTACTACAGACCCTACTATCTCACTTAACCCTTTTTACTACTACAGACCCTACTATCTCACTTAACCCTTTTTACTACTACAGACCCTACTATCTCACTTAACCCTTTTTACTACTACAGACCCTACTATCTCACTTAACCCTTTTTACTACTACAGACCCTACTATCTCACTTAACCCTTTTTACTACCACAGACCCTACTATCTCACTTAACCCTTTTTACTACTACAGACCCTACTATCTCACTTAACCCTTTTTACTACTACAGACCCTACTATCTCACTTAACCCTTTTTACTACTACAGACCCTACTATCTCACTTAACCCTTTTTACTACTACAGACCCTACTATCTCACTTAACCCTTTTTACTACTACAGACCCTACTATCTCACTTAACCCTTTTTACTACTACAGACCCTACTATCTCACTTAACCCTTTTTACTACTACAGACCCTACTATCTCACTTAACCCTTTTTACTACCACAGACCCTACTATCTCACTTAACCCTTTTTACTACTACAGACCCTACTATCTCACTTAACCCTTTTTACTACTACAGACCCTACTATCTCACTTAACCCTTTTTACTACCACAGACCCTACTATCTCACTTAACCCTTTTTACTACCTACAGACCCTACTATCTCACTTAACCCTTTTTACTACTACAGACCCTACTATCTCACTTAACCCTTTTTACTACTACAGACCCTACTATCTCACTTAACCCTTTTTACTACTACAGACCCTACTATCTCACTTAACCCTTTTTACTACCACAGACCCTACTATCTCACTTAACCCTTTTTACTACCACAGACCCTACTATCTCACTTAACCCTTTTTACTACTACAGACCCTACTATCTCACTTAACCCTTTTTACTACCACAGACCCTACTATCTCACTTAACCCTTTTTACTACCACAGACCCTACTATCTCACTTAACCCTTTTTACTACCACAGACCCTACTATCTCACTTAACCCTTTTTACTACTACAGACCCTACTATCTCACTTAACCCTTTTTACTACCACAGACCCTACTATCTCACTTTAACCCTTTTTACTACCACAGACCCTACTATCTCACTTAACCCTTTTTACTACTACAGACCCTACTATCTCACTTAACCTTTTTACTACCACAGACCCTACTATCTCACTTAACCCTTTTTACTACCACAGACCCTACTATCTCACTTAACCCTTTTTACTACCTACAGACCCTACTATCTCACTTAACCCTTTTTACTACCACAGACCCTACTATCTCACTTAACCCTTTTTACTACCACAGACCCTACTATCTCACTAACCCTTTTTACTACTACAGACCCTACTATCTCACTTAACCCTTTTTACTACCACAGACCCTACTATCTCACTTAACCCTTTTTACTACCACAGACCCTACTATCTCACTTAACCCTTTTTACTACCACAGACCCTACTATCTCACTTAACCCTTTTTACTACCACAGACCCTACTATCTCACTTAACCCTTTTTACTACCACAGACCCTACTATCTCACTTAACCCTTTTTACTACCACAGACCTACTATCTCACTTAACCCTTTTTACTACCACAGACCCTACTATCTCACTTAACCCTTTTTACTACCACAGACCCTACTATCTCACTTAACCCTTTTTACTACCACAGACCCTACTATCTCACTTAACCCTTTTTACTACCACAGACCCTACTATCTCACTTAACCCTTTTTACTACCACAGACCCTACTATCTCACTTAACCCTTTTTACTACCACAGACCCTACTATCTCACTTAACCCTTTTTACTACCACAGACCCTACTATCTCACTTAACCCTTTTTACTACCACAGACCCTACTATCTCACTTAACCCTTTTTACTACTACAGACCCTACTATCTCACTTAACCCTTTTTACTACCACAGACCCTACTATCTCACTTAACCCTTTTTACTACCACAGACCCTACTATCTCACTTAACCCTTTTTACTACCACAGACCCTACTATCTCACTTAACCCTTTTTACTACCACAGACCCTACTATCTCACTTAACCCTTTTTACTACCACAGACCCTACTATCTCACTTAACCCTTTTTACTACTACAGACCCTACTATCTCACTTAACCCTTTTTACTACTCCAGACCCTACTATCTCACTTAACCATTTTTACTACCACAGACCCTACTATCTCACTTAACCCTTTTTACTACTACAGACCCTACTATCTCACTTAACCCTTTTTACTACTACAGACCCTACTATCTCACTTAACCCTTTTTACTACCACAGACCCTACTATCTCACTTAACCCTTTTTACTACTACAGACCCTACTATCTCACTTAACCCTTTTTACTACCACAGACCCTACTATCTCACTTAACCCTTTTTACTACCACAGACCCTACTATCTCACTTAACCCTTTTTACTACCACAGACCCTACTATCTCACTTAACCCTTTTTACTACCACAGACCCTACTATCTCACTTACTGTAACCCTTTTTACTACTACAGACCCTACTATCTCACTTAACCCTTTTTACTACCACAGACCCTACTATCTCACTTAACCCTTTTTACTACCACAGACCCTACTTATACTGCATAAATTCGTCCAAAAATAGCAAGAATAAATTTAAAATACGTCGCCGGTACAGAAGGGGTTAATAAACCCACCACGTGATTTAACACGAGACTATCACCTGCTGGTACAGAAGGGGTTAATAAACCCACCACGTGACTTAACACGAGACTATCACCTGCCGGTACAGAAGGGGTTAATAAACCCACCACGTGACTTAACACGAGACTATCACCTGCCGGTACAGAAGGGGTTAATAAACCCACCACGTGACTTAACACGAGACTATCACCTGCCGGTACAGAAGGGGTTAATAAACCCACCACGTGACTTAACACGAGACTATCACCTGCCGGTACAGAAGGGGTTAATAAACCCACCACGTGACTTAACACGAGACTATCACCTGCCGGTACAGAAGGGGTTAATAAACCCACCACGTGACTTAACACGAGACTATCACCTGCCGGTACAGAAGGGGTTAATAAACCCACCACGTGACTTAACACGAGACTATCACCTGCCGGTACAGAAGGGGTTAATAAACCCACCACGTGACTTAACACGAGACTATCACCTGCCGGTACAGAAGGGGTTAATAAACCCACCACGTGACTTAACACGAGACTATCACCTGCCGGTACAGAAGGGGTTAATAAACCCACCACGTGACTTAACACGAGACTATCACCTGCCGGTACAGAAGGGGTTAATAAACCCACCACGTGACTTAACACGAGACTATCACCTGCCGGTACAGAAGGGGTTAATAAACCCACCACGTGACTTAACACGAAACTATCACCTGCCGGTACAGAAGGGGTTAATAAACCCACCACGTGACTTAACACGAGACTATCACCTGCCGGTACAGAAGGGGTTAATAAACCCACCACGTGACTTAACACGAGACTATCACCTGCCGGTACAGAAGGGGTTAATAAACCCACCACGTGACTTAACACGAGACTATCACCTGCCGGTACAGAAGGGGTTAATAAACCCACCACGTGACTTAACACGAGACTATCACCTGCCGGTACAGAAGGGGTTAATAAACCCACCACGTGACTTAACACGAGACTATCACCTGCCGGTACAGAAGGGGTTAATAAACCCACCACGTGACTTAACACGAGACTATCACCTGCCGGTACAGAAGGGGTTAATAAACCCACCACGTGACTTAACACGAGACTATCACCTGCCGGTACAGAAGGGGTTAATAAACCCACCACGTGACTTAACACGAGACTATCACCTGCCGGTACAGAAGGGGTTAATAAACCCACCACGTGACTTAACACGAGACTATCACCTGCCGGTACAGAAGGGGTTAATAAACCCACCACGTGACTTAACACGAGACTATCACCTGCCGGTACAGAAGGGGTTAATAAACCCACCACGTGACTTAACACGAGACTATCACCTGCCGGTACAGAAGGGGTTAATAAACCCACCACGTGACTTAACACGAAACTATCACCTGCCGGTACAGAAGGGGTTAATAAACCCACCACGTGACTTAACACGAGACTATCACCTGCCGGTACAGAAGGGGTTAATAAACCCACCACGTGACTTAACACGAGACTATCACCTGCCGGTACAGAAGGGGTTAATAAACCCACCACGTGACTTAACACGAGACTATCACCTGCCGGTACAGAAGGGGTTAATAAACCCACCACGTGACTTAACACGAGACTATCACCTGCCGGTACAGAAGGGGTTAATAAACCCACCACGTGACTTAACACGAGACTATCACCTGGTTCATTCAAGGAAAACTAAAGTCGGTATCACACGAGCGCTTTTTCCCTAAACATTTATCCTCAACACTGGTCTGGCAGCTTATGAGGTCAACATTTGCAATATTTCTGTCACCTAAATTCATCCATCATCAGCCTAGTGTCCATACCAATGCAAAATATTACTGAAATGTTGCCAGAAATTTTTTGATCATCGAATGTTGACTATAAAAGCTCTCGTGTGATACCGGCTTAAGGTTGCTACCCTATTGTACGTCCGTGGTAGTACAGTGGTTAGCGCGTGCGTTTGGTATCCCTACTGACCTGGGTTCGAAATCGTGCCAGGCTCAGAGATTTTCGGGAGGGAAAGGTAAATTCCGTCCTCACCCAGCATTTCAATGATCAGCTAGTACGCTTGTAGAACAGTTGCCCAAATAAGTGATATCGCGGCACCAAGTATATTTTGATAAATAATTGGTGTCAGCACTATCTAATCTATAATTCATCGTTTCGAGTGAGATTTTTGTTTTGTTTTTTATTTTATGTGAGTGAGGTAGACAAAAGGCAGAACTGCCTGTATCGAGTGCCTCGCCCAGAGTTAAAAGAGTGACAGGGCCAAAATCAAGGGACGTTCGAGCCAAAATTCCTGGACATACGGAGTTTGAAGTAATTTATGTCATACGACAACACACATGTTCCTATCTTTACACACCCTAGTCATCATCTGACAGACATTAATACAGCATATACAGCGAGCAAAACGTAACGACAGCGGCGACACAACTTATTTGGCGAACTGTACACATATAAACAAAACCAATTCAACATGCTTTCTGAAATAACGAAGAAAAGGAAAACCACGGAAGGAGAAGAGAAGAAGAAACCAGAAGCGAGCAAGAAAAAGCGGAATGAAAAAGCTAAAGAAAAGAAAACAACAAAACGGAATGCCTCGACTCCGCCCCAGCCAGCGATGTCAAGGTCAACCGCCCGGAAGACGGAAACAAGAAACGGTTGAATCCTAGGATCGCCAACTTGGACCAAGGAAACCCTGTCACGCCAGGAAAGGAAATATGCAGGGATAGGACTACAGCAGTCACCAGAAGTGTCCTGTTTTCGCAACCATTTTACAAAAAATAATAAATAAGATATCTGTAAACAGTATACAGTATATATTTAATTAATATTAAGGAAGAAATAAACATTTAAGGAAAACAAAATTAACAAGAAGAGTGTAATTAATCTTAAGGCCACCTGTCACCAAAAAGAGTTACCAAATGTACTAAACACAACCATACCTAAGGATCTCGTAAATTACGAAAGTCCTATCAAACCATCTCCTAGGGATGCTTTCTCAACGTCTATGATAATGATAACAACAATTTTGTACATGCCTTCTTTAACAATTAACTATTCTCTATATTAAAATCAAACAAACCACACAGACCTTCTTCAGAGTTGGTGAGGTAGCCAACGAACTGTTTGACCCTTACAAATCCATAGATAAGGAAATGACCACCAGAAGTACCAACCGATACAGTCGAAAGTATAGAAGTATTAAGTATCAAGTATACTTTGATTTGCATGAATATTGACGTGTCTAGAATATCAATATTAAGTATAGCAAGTAACCCTAACCTAAATAGAGATTGTGAGATGTGTTATAATCAAACTATAAGGATTTGTCTGTCAAATCTTCCCTCTTTCAAACTCGGGAGGGAAGTCACGTGACCTCCGGACGCCACAAATATAGCCAAGTCCGCATTCAAGATTGCCATTCTCTTAAGTTAATATGAAGCCTGTATAATGTATATTATTAAGTTAGAAAATAGTATGTCACTCTACCCGAGAAACTACCCTGAAAACATATTCCTTCAAGTCTCTTTTGAAGATTTGCCAGCTGTATGAAGTATAGCAGAGAAACCTATAAGCTTGACGGACCAACCGACTTCCCCCTCGTGACCCCCTAAAGATGACCCTTAACCCGCATCAACAGGTTAAGGATATTATTCAATATAGATGTTGCCTATGTATTATTCAATATAGATGTTGCCTATGTATTATTCAATATAGACAAATACTAACAAATGTTTCAGACGTAGAGGAAGAGTGATGTATATAATTATACTAATCATACCCATGCCCACTTGGGTATAGATAAATCATACCTTCCTGAGCAGGCAATACGTAGTTTTAAACACCCTCTTAATACCCCTCTGTGCAAACAGTAGCGGCTTCACTGAACTCCAGTGACCCAGAACTGCCAACTTAACCTTCTTGCAAGCAAGTTAGAAATTTATATAGAAATCTATGTTCCCTATATATTCCTCTTAAACTAATAATGAACAAGTGTTGCAGAAATAGAAAGCGACTTCCTTCTATAGCTTTCATTACCAATACCCATGTCAGTTCCTATAGGAATAAATAACCTTTTTCCAAGTTCCGACAACATCAGTTCTAAAAACCTTTCCCCACTTTTGCACGACTATATAAACTCCGAGCAGAGAGAAGGAAGACAAGTTGAAAGAATTTTTCTCTAGATCGACAACCCGCTCTATAGAAACATTGATTTTTACGGCATAGTTATTGACCCCGGCACCCTGAAGTCCTTATTCTATCAGATTATTATTATATGATGATGACAATACTGTATGTCAATGGGGTGGGTGAGGGGGGCAAAGCCCCCCTCAACATATTATTGTATCCAATGGCATTCAAAATAGGCGGGAACATGATTGCAAAGGTCTGATGCCTCCCCCGCCGTCATGTTTACATTTGTCGATCGCCGTGGTTAAGTTCGCGTCTATTTTGACAGCGATTTTTTTGGTAATTTGTCCCCTGCTGGCAATATATATATGATTATGACAATATGTCATGGGGGGGGGGGGGGTGAGGGGGGGCAAAGCGGGATGGATGTAGATTTCGGGCGTACGGTCATGTTGTGCGCTCGCAGTTACGTTCCAGTCTATTTTGACGCTATATTTTCTGCTATTTGCCCCCTGTCATTACTAAATGAATACTAGGTTAGGTTAGGTTAGGTTGTTTGGTTAGGCTAATGTATTTTTATATCCAAAGGCATTCAAAATAGACGGGAACATGATGGCAAAGGTCCGACGCCACTACGCGTAGTGTAAACAAGGATGGAGGGTACGCCCGCACTCAACATTCTTGCCAATTACAGTTAGGCTAAGCTTACTGAATACTGATCGAAGTATCTTTACCTTTTTTATTATGATTAGCCTATGTAATAAGAGATACATAGTAAGTTAGGCTATATTAACTGATTGAAGTCTTTCTCAATTACGAAATAATGATGCTATAAGAATTTAAGAATTATGGGATCATGACAAACATACAAACAAACCTGAGTCATCTGCTGCTTTCCTAGTGATAGTTAAAGAGGCATGGGAGTCAGTGCTCATAAAGGGTGCCTCTTCTCAGTCTAACAGTCTCATACCGGTCATATCTATTTTTAAACGTGTTAACACTCTGGCTCATGACGATTTCTTCTGTGAGACTATTCCATTGGTTAACCACTCTTGCGTTAAAAAAGTTGTTCCTCTTGGATGTCCTATGTCTAGGCTTTGCTAGTTTCAGGCTGTGTCCTCTGGTGTCAGGCCGGTTGTTTCTTGGAGCGAGCTGAAGGAAATGGCCTTCCTTCACAGCATCAATACTATGTAGGATTCTGTAGGTTTGGATAATATCACCCCGCTTCCTTTGCTGCTCCAGCTTAGTTAAGCCAAGGCGGCTTAGCCTTTCCTCGTATGATGACTCGGACAATTCCGGAACCAGTTTAGTTGCTCTCCGTTGAATTTGCTCAAGTTTGTTGATATCTCTTCGAGTGTAAGGGGACCAGGCTTGTATACAATGTTCAAGTCGAGGCCTAATCAGGGATTTGTACAGCGGGAGGAACATTTCAACATTCAGGTATGTATATGTTTTTTTCAATAATCCCACTAAGGAGTTGGCACTGGCAGCCGCCTTGGCTATACCTGTGTTGCAGGTTTTAGGTCCGGGGTGACATATACTCCTAAGTCCTTCTCTTCTGTTGTGGTAGTTAGTGGAGTGTTTCCTACATGATATTGACATCCAGGGTTTCTCCTCCCCAGGTGCATGACCTTACACTTTTCCTCGTTGAAACTAAGAAGCCATTTAGTGCTCCATTTCTGAAGTTTGGCAAGATCGTCTTGTAGGTGTAGGGCCTCTCCATCTTGAGGCGTCTTGATTCTTCGGTAAATCTTAGCATCATCGGCGAAAAATTTGCCATCGGACTGTACTGTTTCCATAAGGTCGTTTATATACACTAGGAAGAGGATTGGCCCTAGTACACTTCCTTGTGGTACGCCACTCCACACTCGTCGCCATTGTGATTGGGTACCCTTGATGGTCACGCGTTGTACTCTATTCCTTAGAAAACTCTCAATCCACCCTGCTCTGACATCCGATTATGAAATAATATCTACAGTTAAAAACATAACTTAACCATGTTATATTACATAAATAAATATGTTTATGAGGAAATTATCTACTGTATATAATACTTAACTAAAAGTAAAGGTCCTTCCCCCCACGACTTTTTGAAATTAGCATCTATTTTGCCAGTAAGGGGCTTAGGTTAATAATAGTTTTACCACCATTGATAATTATAGGGAATAGGCTCGTAGCCTTATTATACATAATGTATTAGGGACAATGTAGGTCTATGGAATCCTTATACTGTACTCATGTATAATCCACTGTGGGAGAATAATTTTGATCATATATATATAAAACCCGATATCAATAGAATAAACGCCCGTTTCTAGGCCTAATCAATCTCAGAGCTCTTTCGGACATCCTCACTGTTTACAAACGCCTTTATAATCGATATTTACAATTTTACCCCCTGCTGGCAACATAGATGACAATTTCAATAATTCATGGGGGGTGAGGGGGGGCAAAGCCTCCCCTCAACCCATCGTGTATCCCACATTGGAATTATAACTAAAACCATGCAAACTCTAATTTCTCACAATCTGGAGGAAAAAACATGAAAAATAAGGGTGCGAGCCTAATCCCTATAGCCTAATTAGGCCTACCCCACCGGTAATTATAGGGAACAGGCTCGCACCCTTGTTTTTCATGTTTTTTCCTCCAGATTTTGATAAATTAGTGTTTTCATGGTATTCTTCTTACCTGGTGGGCTTCCCAGACTTTAAATCCTTTGTTATCATCAGGGGTATTTAGAACCCTTTAGTTTAGTTACTTTAACCTCTGCAGTTGTCTTTGAGTTAGCTGTGTTGAGCCTATTGGGGATACTTTAAAGCCTTTGTTACCATCAGGGGTATTTAGAACCCTTTAGTTTAGTTACTTTAACCTCTGCAGTTGTCTTTGAGTTAGCTGTGTTGAGCCTATTGGGGATACTTTAAAGCCTTTGTTACCATCAGGGGTATTTAGAACCCTTTAGTTTAGTTACTTTAACCTCTGCAGTTGTCTTTGAGTTAGCTGTGTTGAGCCTATTGGGGATACTTTAAAGCCTTTGTTACCATCAGGGGTATTTAGAACCCTTTAGTTTAGTTACTTTAACCTCTGCAGTTGTCTTTGAGTTAGCTGTGTTGAGCCTATTGGGGATACTTTAAAGCCTTTGTTACCATCAGGGGTATTTAGAACCCTTTAGTTTAGTTACTTTAACCTCAGCAGTTGTCTTTGAGTTAGCTGTGTTGAGCCTATTGGGGATACTTTAAAGCCTTTGTTACCATCAGGGGTATTTAGAACCCTTTAGTTTAGTTACTTTAACCTCTGCAGTTGTCTTTGAGTTAGCTGTGGGCAGAAAAATAATTTTGGAGAGGTAATTATACGAGTACAAAGGAGTACAAAGGAAATCAAGCAACAACAGATCTAGTGACCCTTCTAGGCTGCTTGTCCTCCAAAACACTGAGGATCAAGTGTCCAAACAGTGGTTTAGAGTGGGTAAGGGAACATTGGAAAGGGAACTACTGCCCTGCCACTAACGTGGCAGGACTAGGAAGTTAGTAGGGGACATAGGGGTTAGTAACTGAGGGGAGGATAAAGTTATTCATTTACAAACGCAGTCAGTCGCGGGTTTGATGCGAGATATTTGTCTAGGCGGAATTTAAATGAATCAACGGTGCTGCAGTCTATAACGTTTCGGGGAAGCCCATTCCACAAGTTGACAACTCGATTGAAGAAGAAATTCTTAGATTCGTGTGAGTTAAAAGATTTACCAATAATTTTGCAACCGTTTCCCCGTGTGTAATTAGATTGGTCGATAGTGAAGTACTTACTACAGTTCATATTGTCGATGCCTTTGATGATTTTGAACACTTGAATTAAGTCGCCTCTTAATCTGCGCTGGGTTAAAGGAAATAGATTTAATTCTCTAAGACGCTCTTCGTATGGTTTGTTCTTTAGGCTAGGTATCATTTTGGTAACTCTACGTTGAACTCGTTCTAGCTTGTTTATATCTTTTTGGTAATAAGGGCACCAGGATTGAACGCAGTATTCCAGAAGAGGGCGGACTAAGGAATTGTAAAGGGTTAGGATAACTTCTTTGGATTTATGCTCAAATGACCTGCCTATAAAGCCAATTATTTTGTTTGCCTTCTTAACAACTTCTGAACATTGTTGACTCGGTTTTAGGTTACTCGATATTGTTACTCCCAGATCAGTTTCTCTGTTTACATTCTTAAGCTGAGTGCCATTCATCGAATAGTTTGCTTTCTCATTTAGGTATCCGACATGTAGTACTTTACATTTATCCGCATTGAAACTCATTTGCCAAATTTGGGCCCAACATGACAATTTATCTAGATTGTGTTGCATATCGTCAACTTGTTCTTTTGAGAGTACGCTATTTGCAATTTTTGTATCGTCAGCAAATTTTGAGATTGTGCAGGTGAGACCCTGATCTATGTCGTTGATGTAAATTAGAAAGAGAATTGGTCCTAGTACCGATCCCTGGGGTACCCCGCTACTTACATTGGTCCATTTAGATGCCTTACCGTTTATGACTACTCTTTGCTTTCTGTTGTTGAGCCAATTTTCTATCCATTTCAACACACCGTCTTGTATTCCATGCGCTTTTAGTTTTAGCAGTAAACGTTTGTGGGGAACTTTGTCAAAGGCCTTTTGAAAATCAAGGTATATAATATCTACAGCTTTACTCTCATCGTAGAGGTTGAGGATATCATGGAAGAAGTCTAAGAGGTTTGTTAAACAGGAACGTTTTTTACGAAAGCCGTGTTGAGTATCTTTAAGTATGTTATTTTCCTCTAAGTGATTTACGAGTCTGTCTCGTATGACCGTTTCTAGCATTTTACATACAACTGAGGTTAAGCTAATTGGACGATAGTTACTGGGTAGGGATTTGCTGCCTTTTTTGAATATCGGTGTTACGTTGGCTAGCTTCCACTGATCAGGCATAGTTCCAGACTGCAAGGATTTATTGAATAGTAATGTCAGTGGTTTGGAGAGCTCATTCTTAGCTTCCTTTAGAACTCTAGGCGAGATTGTATCAGGTCCTGGCGTTTTATTTACTTTGAGTTTATCTAAACAATTCAATACTTCTCTCTCTGTAACGGTGATATTGCTTAGAACATCTGAATTATCAATCTGAATCGGCGATGGTGTAGGGATATCACTGAGGTCTTCTGTTGTAAAAACTGATGCAAAGAAGGTATTGAGGGCATTACTCATTTGTACTTCGTCTTTGGTGTATTCTCCTTTTTCATCGACTAACGGTCCAACAGTTGAAGTAACTACTTTTTTCTTTCTGATATAACTATAAAATTCTTTCGGGTTTGTTTTACTTTGATTCGCAATATGTAACTCTAAGGTCTTTTTACTTTGCTTAATTAACTTTTTGGCTTTGCGTCGTAGCTCTACAAATTTCACCCGTTCTTCGTCATTTTGTGAGGATTTTAATCTATCATTAGCAAATTTTTTAGCAAGCAGGCAGTTTGAAATATCTTTATTCCACCATTTGGGCTTATTATTATGGCCTGGACGCCGTATTTTCGATGGTATGCAGTCTTGCACTGCTTTTAGGTAAGTGGTTTCGAATAACTTCCAAGATGTATTTATGTCGTTATTGTTAATTAAAAAGCTCCAGTCAGTTTCTTTAAACATAGCTCTAAGTTTATGGAAGTTTGCTTTCTTGAAATTAGGGACTTTTTCGATGCTACTATTTGGTTCGTTACTAGTAAACTTTAAAGTGAAAGTTATCGTACGATGGTCGCTGTTACTGAATTCATCACCAACATTCAAATTCTCTATCAATTCTTCTTTTGTTGCAAGTACAATGTCAAGAACGTTATTACCACGGGTCGGCGTTCGAACAAATTGATAAAGCGAACTCTCTTGCAAGTTCGTATACAAGTCATGTCCGGAGTGTGAAGTAAGAGTATCGCCCCACTTGGTCACAGGTAAATTAAAGTCGCCAAAAATTACGGTATCTTGTGAGTTACTTACATCTGCAATTTGTTCGTAAATTTCTCGGTCAGTTTGCACTGATTGAGCTGGAGGTCTGTATATTAACGCAAGTATTATTTTTGTACCTTTATTATTCTTTATTAGCACAAAAGATGTGTCGACGTTCACAATTTGAGGTTTTGACACGAGGGTCGGGTTAAGACTTTCTTTGATATAAAATAAAACGCCACCTCCATTTTTATTTATTCGGCTGTTCTCAAACATTACATAACCGGGAAGTGAATACTCTGCTAAAAAGTCTCTATCTTCTGTATTGAGCCAAGATTCTGTTATGCCAATCACATCATAATTTTCTGTAAACACTAGTTCCTCTAAATCTGAAAATTTATTGCGTATGCTACGAGCGTTTGCATAGAAAACCTTTAAAGTTGCGGTTTTAGAACTCGCAGAACGTTCTTTCATCGAATTTTTGGTTCTGGTCGGATCTACATTTACATTCATGGCTGTCCTCGGTCCTCGGTCGTTATCCCTGACGGTTTTGAATTTGGGTCGTGTTGGTGGAGATTTATCCAAATTCGCGGTTCTTGACGGATTAGTATTTAATTCCTTTGTAGGTTGCCGTCCTCGCTGTCTTCGGTCCTCCTTCCTGGTTGTCCTGTGCTGAGTCGATTTCTTCTCCGAAAAAATAGAGTGAGAGAACTCTATTTCTTATTGCTAATCTGGCAACCTCTGCGTCATATGGTCGTGAGAGGGTTAATAGCGATGTTTGGGACTCCAACTTTCTTATAGCCAGAAACCCGCAAGAGTTCAATTATTCTGTTTCTATTGTTAAGAGGGGTCACCAGCTTTTTTTATATTTCTCTCCTTTTCTCTCTTTTACTAGCTTGTATCCATTCGACCCCCTTCAGCCAACTTTTTAAAGACGTTTATCCCCATTCAGGTGTCGATTTCTTCCTGGCGAGCGATAGCGAGCCAGCATTGTATGGAGAAATCAGGATACGCCGAAGAAATTTTTCTATCGAAAAATTTACAAATATAGCTTGATGTCAAAGCAAAAATATATATATGCTGGCTCGCTACCGCTCGCTAGGAAAATATTGACACCTATATGGGAGTAAACGTCTTAAAACAGAAGGTTGAATGGGGCCGAATGGATACAAGCCAAATAGAGAGGGAGAGAAAGAGAAAAAATAAAAGCGAGGCGGGCTCCCTTAAGGGTAAACAAATAATACAGTTACTCGTACAAAAGAAAACATGCATCTAGATTCACAGAAAATGGCAACTTTTCGAGGTGAGCCTAAGTTATATTCGTAATTTGTCCTTTCTGCCACCGGACAAGTGGCTGCAATGAATAATTATCGCTATTAACTTTACTTAACACTATATGATCCCACGTTTTGGTGGTTATTAGGATGTTTCGCTTCTTTACCGGCGGCGTCTTATTAATCTATATTAGCTATATTTAGAAGACTTTATGCAGTTTATAAAAAATCTGCGCTAGTAGAAAAAGTTAATTAAGATAGTTCGAAGCCTATTAATTGCTGGAGGCCCTTTTTAAACTGAATAAAATAGTATAATGGTTGCCAGAGCAAAATAAGAAAGGGTTAAATGTTATCGAGGATTAAACTTGTTTTTTCCATTTTTGATCAATGTATTCCCTGTTCTTGCTCTGTCTTGAGTCGGCTACCCGCAAAATGGGGATTGGGCCTGAGCATATAGATAGATAGATAGATAGATAGATAGATTCTTAGTTTGTCCCCTAGGCCAACTGTTATGCCCTGATTTTGTTCAGGATTAAATATCAGTACAGGTGAGTTCTACAAGACTGGGTTATATCAGTACAGGTGAGTTCTACAAGACTGGGTTATATCAGTACAGGTGAGTTCTACAAGACTGGGTTATATCAGTACAGGTGAGTTCTACAAGACTGGGTTATATCAGTACAGGTGAGTTCTACAAGACTGGGTTATATCAGTACAGGTGAGTTCTACAAGACTGGGTTATATCACTACAGGTGAGTTCTACAAGACTGGGTTATATCAGTACAGGTGAGTTCTACAAGACTGGGTTATATCAGTACAGGTGAGTTCTACAAGACTGGGTTATATCAGTACAGGTGAGTTCTACAAGACTGGGTTATATCAGTACAGGTGAGTTCTACAAGACTGGGTTATATCAGTACAGGTGAGTTCTACAAGACTGGGTTATATCAGTACAGGTGAGTTCTACAAGACTGGGTTATATCAGTACAGGTGAGTTCTACAAGACTGGGTTATATCAGTACAGGTGAGTTCTACAAGACTGGGTTATATCAGTACAGGTGAGTTCTACAAGACTGGGTTATATCAGTACAGGTGAGTTCTACAAGACTGGGTTATATCAGTACAGGTGAGTTCTACAAGACTGGGTTATATCAGTACAGGTGAGTTCTACAAGACTGGGTTATATCAGTACAGGTGAGTTCTACAAGACTGGGTTATATCAGTACAGGTGAGTTCTACAAGACTGGGTTATATCAGTACAGGTGAGTTCTACAAGACTGGGTTATATCAGTACAGGTGAGTTCTACAAGACTGGGTTATATCAGTACAGGTGAGTTCTACAAGACTGGGTTATATCAGTACAGGTGAGTTCTACAAGACTGGGTTATATCAGTACAGGTGAGTTCTACAAGACTGGGTTATATCAGTACAGGTGAGTTCTACAAGACTGGGTTATATCAGTACAGGTGAGTTCTACAAGACTGGGTTATATCAGTACAGGTGAGTTCTACAAGACTGGGTTATATCAGTACAGGTGAGTTCTACAAGACTGGGTTATATCAGTACAGGTGAGTTCTACAAGACTGGGTTATATCAGTACAGGTGAGTTCTACAAGACTGGGTTATATCAGTACAGGTGAGTTCTACAAGACTGGGTTATATCAGTACAGGTGAGTTCTACAAGACTGGGTTATATCAGTACAGGTGAGTTCTACAAGACTGGGTTATATCAGTACAGGTGAGTTCTACAAGACTGGGTTATATCAGTACAGGTGAGTTCTACAAGACTGGGTTATATCAGTACAGGTGAGTTCTACAAGACTGGGTTATATAGTACAGGTGAGTTCTACAAGACTGGGTTATATCAGTACAGGTGAGTTCTACAAGACTGGGTTATATCAGTACAGGTGAGTTCT
The DNA here is from genome assembly GCA_037953745.1 of Lithodes maja. Lineage (NCBI taxonomy): Eukaryota > Metazoa > Arthropoda > Malacostraca > Decapoda > Lithodidae > Lithodes > Lithodes maja. The sequence continues at coordinate 125,949 of JBAKBP010001733.1, read as the reverse complement.
ACAAGACTGGGTTATATCAGTACAGGTGAGTTCTACAAGACTGGGTTATATCAGTACAGGTGAGTTCTACAAGACTGGGTTATATCAGTACAGGTGAGTTCTACAAGACTGGGTTATATCAGTACAGGTGAGTTCTACAAGACTGGGTTATATCAGTACAGGTGAGTTCTACAAGACTGGGTTATATCAGTACAGGTGAGTTCTACAAGACTGGGTTATATCAGTACAGGTGAGTTCTACAAGACTGGGTTATATCAGTACAGGTGAGTTCTACAAGACTGGGTTATGTGAGTTCTACAAGACTGGGTTATATCAGTACAGGTGAGTTCTACAAGACTGGGTTATATCAGTACAGGTGAGTTCTACAAGACTGGGTTAGATCAGTACAGGTGAGTTCTACAAGACTGGGTTATATCAGTACAGGTGAGTTCTACAAGACTGGGTTATATCAGTACAGGTGAGTTCTACAAGACTGGGTTATATCAGTACAGGTGAGTTCTACAAGACTGGGTTATATCAGTACAGGTGAGTTCTACAAGACTGGGTTATATCAGTACAGGTGAGTTCTACAAGACTGGGTTATATCAGTACAGGTGAGTTCTACAAGACTGGGTTATATCAGTACAGGTGAGTTCTACAAGACTGGGTTATATCAGTACAGGTGAGTTCTACAAGACTGGGTTATATCAGAACAGGTGAGTTCTACAAGACTGGGTTATATCAGTACAGGTGAGTTCTACAAGACTGGGTTATATCAGTACAGGTGAGTTCTACAAGACTGGGTTATATCAGTACAGGTGAGTTCTACAAGACTGCGTTATATCAGTACAGGTGAGTTCTACAAGACTGGGTTATATCAGTACAGGTGAGTTCTATAAGACTGGGTTATATCAGTACAGGTGAGTTCTACAAGACTGGGTTATATCAGTACAGGTGAGTTCTACAAGACTGGGTTATATCAGTACAGGTGAGTTCTACAAGACTGGGTTATATCAGTACAGGTGAGTTCTACAAGACTGGGTTATATCAGTACAGGTGAGTTCTACAAGACTGGGTTATATCAGTACAGGTGAGTTCTACAAGACTGGGTTATATCAGTACAGGTGAGTTCTACAAGACTGGGTTATATCAGTACAGGTGAGTTCTACAAGACTGGGTTATATCAGTACAGGTGAGTTCTACAAGACTGGGTTATATCAGTACAGGTGAGTTCTACAAGACTGGGTTATATCAGTACAGGTGAGTTCTACAAGACTGGGTTATTGGATTAAATATCAGTACAGGCGAGTTCTACAAGACTGGGTTATATCAGTACAGGTGAGTTCTACAAGACTGGGTTATATCAGTACAGGTGAGTTCTACAAGACTGGGTTATATCAGTACAGGTGAGTTCTACAAGACTGGGTTATATCAGTACAGGTGAGTTCTACAAGACTGGGTTATATCAGTACAGGTGAGTTCTACAAGACTGGGTTATATCAGTACAGGTGAGTTCTACAAGACTGGGTTATATCAGTACAGGTGAGTTCTACAAGACTGGGTTATATCAGTACAGGTGAGTTCTACAAGACTGGGTTATATCAGTACAGGTGAGTTCTACAAGACTGGGTTATATCAGTACAGGTGAGTTCTACAAGACTGGATTATATCAGTACAGGTGAGTTCTACAAGACTGGGTTATATCAGTACAGGTGAGTTCTACAAGACTGGGTTATATCAGTACAGGTGAGTTCTACAAGACTGGGTTATATCAGTACAGGTGAGTTCTACAAGACTGGGTTATATCAGTACAGGTGAGTTCTACAAGACTGGGTTATATCAGTACAGGTGAGTTCTACAAGACTGGGTTATATCAGTACAGGTGAGTTCTACAAGACTGGGTTATATCAGTACAGGTGAGTTCTACAAGACTGGGTTATATCAGTACAGGTGAGTTCTACAAGACTGGGTTATATCAGTACAGGTGAGTTCTACAAGACTGGGTTATATCAGTACAGGTGAGTTCTACAAGACTGGGTTATATCAGTACAGGTGAGTTCTACAAGACTGGGTTATATCAGTACAGGTGAGTTCTACAAGACTGGGTTATATCAGTACAGGTGAGTTCTACAAGACTGGGTTATATCAGTACAGGTGAGTTCTACAAGACTGGGTTATATCAGTACAGGTGAGTTCTACAAGACTGGGTTATATCAGTACAGGTGAGTTCTACAAGACTGGGTTATATCAGTACAGGTGAGTTCTACAAGACTGGGTTATATCAGTACAGGTGAGTTCTACAAGACTGGGTTATATCAGTACAGGTGAGTTCTACAAGACTGGGTTATATCAGTACAGGTGAGTTCTACAAGACTGGGTTATATCAGTACAGGTGAGTTCTACAAGACTGGGTTATATCAGTACAGGTGAGTTCTACAAGACTGGGTTATATCAGTACAGGTGAGTTCTACAAGACTGGGTTATATCAGTACAGGTGAGTTCTACAAGACTGGGTTATATCAGTACAGGTGAGTTCTACAAGACTGGGTTATATCAGTACAGGTGAGTTCTACAAGACTGGGTTATATCAGTACAGGTGAGTTCTACAAGACTGGGTTATATCAGTACAGGTGAGTTCTACAAGACTGGGTTATATCAGTACAGGTGAGTTCTACAAGACTGGGTTATATCAGTACAGGTGAGTTCTACAAGACTGGGTTATATCAGTACAGGTGAGTTCTACAAGACTGGGTTATATCAGTACAGGTGAGTTCTACAAGACTGGGTTATATCAGTACAGGTGAGTTCTACAAGACTGGGTTATATCAGTACAGGTGAGTTCTACAAGACTGGGTTATATCAGTACAGGTGAGTTCTACAAGACTGGGTTATATCAGTACAGGTGAGTTCTACAAGACTGGGTTATATCAGTACAGGTGAGTTCTACAAGACTGGGTTATATCAGTACAGGTGAGTTCTACAAGACTGGGTTATATCAGTACAGGTGAGTTCTACAAGACTGGGTTATATCAGTACAGGTGAGTTCTACAAGACTGGGTTATATCAGTACAGGTGAGTTCTACAAGACTGGGTTATATCAGTACAGGTGAGTTCTACAAGACTGGGTTATATCAGTACAGGTGAGTTCTACAAGACTGGGTTATATCAGTACAGGTGAGTTCTACAAGACTGGGTTATATCAGTACAGGTGAGTTCTACAAGACTGGGTTATATCAGTACAGGTGAGTTCTACAAGACTGGGTTATATCAGTACAGGTGAGTTCTACAAGACTGGGTTATATCAGTACAGGTGAGTTCTACAAGACTGGGTTATATCAGTACAGGTGAGTTCTACAAGACTGGGTTATATCAGTACAGGTGAGTTCTACAAGACTGGGTTATATCAGTACAGGTGAGTTCTACAAGACTGGGTTATATCAGTACAGGTGAGTTCTACAAGACTGGGTTATATCAGTACAGGTGAGTTCTACAAGACTGGGTTATATCAGTACAGGTGAGTTCTACAAGACTGGGTTATATCAGTACAGGTGAGTTCTACAAGACTGGGTTATATCAGTACAGGTGAGTTCTACAAGACTGGGTTATATCAGTACAGGTGAGTTCTACAAGACTGGGTTATATCAGTACAGGTGAGTTCTACAAGACTGGGTTATATCAGTACAGGTGAGTTCTACAAGACTGGGTTATATCAGTACAGGTGAGTTCTACAAGACTGGGTTATATCAGTACAGGTGAGTTCTACAAGACTGGGTTATATCAGTACAGGTGAGTTCTACAAGACTGGGTTATATCAGTACAGGTGAGTTCTACAAGACTGGGTTATATCAGTACAGGTGAGTTCTACAAGACTGGGTTATATCAGTACAGGTGAGTTCTACAAGACTGGGTTATTGGATTAAATATCAGTACAGGTGAGTTCTACAAGACTGGGTTATTGGATTTCACACAGATACACAATGGGAATCAATAGAGGACATAATATAATTTCGGAAGATGGTTGGTAATGCAGCTTTATTCGTAATTAACACTTATGCAGAATAGAAATCAAATAATTCACACAAAATAGTATGGGCATATGGTGGGCATCAATGTTGTTGGACTTTTTATAACCTTCAGCACTTACCGCGGGTTTGGATGGAGCGCACTTCCCACTTCTACCTATCAGGTATTCTCTTCTGATATAAGGCCTAGAATATTACATAGGATTCACTCATAGATTAGGCTGTTAATTCTGTGTTATCTTCATAAGGTTCTGTGTGTTTACTGATGATGAGACTAAATTTTGTGATATATATCTCTCCGAGAATATTACGTAAAGGAGGTGTAGTAGCTAGCTTCAACTCATGTGCTGTAATCACTTGTCTCAATAACACTTAAGACAGATATCAGTTATGGCAATTTAAGTTTTATCAATGATTACAAAGACTAAATTTAGAATTCTTGAGACACGACGTTAGGGGTTAACAGCTGCTGCTCCTGGGGCCGTCCAATGTGTCCGGTGGTGTGAAGAAGGTTACAGATGGGCTAATAGTTTACCGGTGATGAAGTTCCGATATGTTACTCTTGGATGGGGGTTTTGAATGCAATGTTTCAGGCAGACGCCGGATTAACAAGACATCGGACAAACGCAAGATAGTCTAGTGAAGCAACTTTCTTGACAGTCGCTAATCTTTGAAAGAGGTTCAAGGAACTCGGGCGGTTTTAAAACCTTTCAGTTACCAATTCTGTACGGGATGCCGCAGACAACTGGTACCTAGGAATCATGCATGCAGAGTGCTCAACTAAGAGTTTCTCGCATAATCCCTTCTAACACGAAAGATCTTTCTGTCCTAGATCTACGTGAGTCAAGTGGTTGGTATAATCTATTTAGTTAAGTTGTCGGTCGGAAGGGAAGCCTGCTACGACCAAGAATTTAACTATAATAGAAAACGTACTCGTATGGGTAACTATGGGATTCTGGGATGCCAGAATTAAGGGGTTACTCAAGGGGGCTACTGCACACTCTATAACTGATTATAAACTAAAGTAGCAGAAGACATACCACTATCAGTTTGTAATACAGTTAATGTTTGTATATAACTAGGTTATCTATGTTTCCAATATTACCCAACAGGATGCCGTGAGTAACACTGAATTCACAAAAGATTTAGCTATAGCTTACAAATAGATTATAGACTACGGGATGCCGTTTATCAGTAACTATTCTTGAGGTGGGGAGTATAACTAGACTTTCTGCAGAGCGGGAGGCCGGTGATTGAAAGCTAATTATTAACTGCCGGCTTTTGGTCCTGGTGGAAGCGTTTATAGGGCTGGTCAAGGGGGAGTGAACTGGGGTATGGCTGGATATCAGAGTTATGAAGGGGTTTATTTTCTCTGCTGAGCTTAGGGGGAACTGTAAGGGGGTCTTAATACTTTCAACAAGGGGGTCTTGATTATAGGGCTTCTTCTATAGACATTTAGTTTTAACAAGAGGTAGTAGTATCGTCTTGGAGAGTGATATATGGTGCAAGAAGGTAACTACTTTGTGTGGCGCGATAGAGGCCAAAGCTGGGTGATGTTGTCAGCGTTAAACACAAGTCTTATTTCTCTCTTTTAACTGACAAGCTATTTTGAGTATAGAAGGGAGTTTAGTTATGGTTTTTGGGCATTGCTAATAGTCAGGAAGTATAGCAGACTTGGATAAGAATGGGGGTTGGTTCATAATCAGATTACAGCTCATCTGGTGTTTGGCAAGAATGGTGGTGGGTCGCCTGTGGGTCAAGGTCATTACTACGCGTGGCTGGCGTGCGTGGGACTTTATGGGTCCCTTGTGGCATGGTGGGGGCCGCACCTGTATGATATGGGGCATCTAGTTTCCTAGGTTAATTTAGTCTGTGCAAGGGTTCTACTTTTGATCTCTGGGTACCCTTGGCTGATGTTGATAGGTTTTTATACTCAGTTCTGCTGAAGTTGATTGGGGTTGATCGTGGGGGTTGATTTTCTTCAGTGTCAAGGTCAAGGGGGTAGTAGGGTGGTTTAGGGATTAAGAGGTTGTTGTTCTAGCCTCGCACGGCCCACCATTCGTGGGTCGGGCTTAGAGGATAGAGGGGTTGTTATTCTTAATGGGTAGTATGTGAGGAATAACATAAATGGTCAGAAAATATACTGGACGGTGGGGGTCTAAATAAATCATTTATAATAAGCATGTTCAAGGGAATAAGGGGGTCGGGGGTTGAACTCGAGCGAGGCTACTGTGAGCCGGCCACAGGTACGTGTCTGGTCTGATTTTTTTGAGAAAGGGCAATACAGGATGATCAAAAGGGAGGACCTGCACACAGTGCACAGGGTTGCTGTTGTAGGTGTAGAGATGGTGGTAGCGAGAGTCCTAAGATATCAGATATATGTATCTAGGTACTGGGGTTCTTATTCTCGTATTCTGGCTACCTACCTATACATCTAGACTATAAGTAAATCATGACATAGGGAAATAGTTATACATACATAATGATTATAGAAGGGAGTAATGAACATTATAACATGGAGTTCTTACTTCTTACATACCTATAGGACTGAACTTGTTAACAGCGGCATAGGGGTGAGATTTTTCTATTTGCGAAACAGGGATAGGTATGTGGTTGGTCTGATTTTTATGGGAAAGGGCGATACAGGATGATCAAAAGGAAGGCATGTATAGGGGTGGTGTTGTAGGTGTAAAGATGGTCGTAGCGAGAGTCCTAAGATACATATATAAGTCTTGGGGATTTTTATTACTCGTGTCAGGCTGCATACCTATATACATAGCATATAATTATATCATGGCATAGGGAAAAGTTATACATACATAACATAGACTCCTTTAAAGAAGGACTGAAACCTCCCATGCTCGGGGTTTGTAACTTGAGTATGAATGATTAACTTGAGTCCTGGGCTAAAATGACTTATAGAAGGGCTAGAGACACAATCTCAGGGTCCAAATAGGGGTTTTTGAGGACGGCGAGCTCACTAGCGACATTTTCAACCCCACCTGGGGTCATCTTCAAGGTCAAAAGGTCATATTTCAAGGTCAAATTGGTGAATTTTGGTAATTTTTGCCCGTTTTTTGTGTCTAACTCATAAACGGTGAGAGATGGCTGATTGTAATAAGAGGCAAGTTTGTAGAGCTGTAAAAATTTGATATTTATTATCATATATCGTATTACATAAACATTATATGCATATCACAACACTATGTCTATTACAACTATGTCTATGTCTATCACTAGTTGGAGAGCTATCGCGAGTTGGAGAGCTTTTCTTGCCTCCTGAGGCATCCCACAGCCTTTTCTTTGTCACTTACAGGACATGAGCTTTTAATAGAATGTTAGCTAAAGTAGTACATGCAGCATTACTACTAGATACAGGTGCATCTACAAAGGATAACAGCTCAGCAAAATGAAAGCGGCAACGCATTTTAGTCGTGTTATGCAAATTATAGGCATTATGTACACAAGAGATGGTTGACATAGTTGGCACACTCAGTCCACCTCTATTCAAATTATCTAGGAACTCAGATGACACCTCCTTACCATCATCATCAATGATCTCCCCCATACTAGTGCTATCACCATATTTATGAACAAGGTGTCCGGCCAAATAAACAACTTTATGCTTAAGGGTATCATCAGACCTCAAGAGTTCCTGAGTGTCTTGAGGAGTGATCTCGTCAATGAGTTCACTTCGCTCATCTGGATTTATGGAAGTAGTACAATTCTTGTCGCAATCAAGCACACGAGAACTAGATTCTAGCATAATGTCATGCTTAATGAGTGTCTGCAAATTTGCAATTTTAGTTGCAGCCATAATGTCAACTACGTCAATGTAGAAGTTTCCACCGCTTCTTTGCCTGGCTTGGCCGAAAAACTTTTCCAAGGCTTCATCCGCGAATATAGCAGGAAAAACGTAGTCTCTCTCTGCCAGAAGCAATTTGGCAGCATCCACATTATTGCGTGTGGATACAGTGAAGGCTTCAGCAGTTTGCTGAGTTAGCTTCAGCTTACGACCACCACCTCCTTACCATGCGCAGGTAGATATAATTTGGCAGGCCTCCTCCAGCCTAGTGAAACTTGTACAGTCTGCTGTCCAAGGCTGTCTGGATTCGCGTGCAGATGGATAGCTGAGAAACGGTCTTTCAAATTCATCATCTTGAACCACTCACTCATTGTCGGGGTGAGAATGATGGTGCCTTCGCTGATGCCCAGTGAATCCTTGAAGGTCTTTAAGGTAGTGACAGTCTTGTCATTGAACACCTGACATACCAATGGTACGCTCTGGCGTTGAAGGGGCTTGGGGAAAACAGCGGTGTGCGTCAGCTTGGTTAAGCGAATAGGAGTAGCTCGGTCGATCTCATAAAGCTTCCGAATATCACTCCAGTAAGCTTTGTACTCATTGCCATCTACGACAAATGAGAGTGTCTGACCATCAACAGTAATCCAGTTGTTGCGAACATTTTTGAAGACGTGCATGTAGTCGTACACTAAGAACATAGATTGCTCTTGAATCGATAGCACTTGACAACTGTGACCCTTCTGCATAGTAGCCACGTGCGGGCATGCTCGCGCGTCGGCTGCCCAGCCATTTAGAAACCGGCTGGCGGCAGCCGGCCGGCCGGCTTTTCCTTATTATATATCCTACGACAATGTAACTAATGTCTGGGATATTCTTATGTTGTTTCACAGCTTGTAGCTGCCCTTATTCTTAACCAACCCATCTTAGTATATTTTATTCTCGATAGTTGATTGTTTCATTATAATTATATAAGATGTAAGTCTAGTGAGAGTGGGAGGAGACGAGCGGGAGAGAGAGACCGGATGGGGGACGTTGCTTCGCGCGGAGAGTCCAGCTTGGGACGAGCCTGATGTTGCCATATGCATTTGATAGCAATGTTAGGCTTAGTTTCGACTCACGCACGGGGTAGACGATTTTGACCCGGCAACTGTGTTGAGTGTTGCCAAGCATGGGATGTATTCTGCATGCCTAGGGCGGGGTCCAGACAGATTCAAGACTCAGAGCTCACCTCACTGTCGTACCCTTCGGACCCCCTTGATATCTATCCCTCTCAACCCCGCTTAGAAACTTTCTCTCTTACTTTGTATACCTTCCTTCCACTACTTCACCAATCTATTTAATTATCCCATCCCCTTGATAGACCTTATATCTATTATTGTATTAACGACGAGCTCTCAGATAACTAGATAGGATTTTGGGCCTTATGCAGGAGATGTAATTGTTAATGAGACCTAGGAAGCTTTTTTGTTGTCTCATATTTGGTGGTTTCATGCTTGCTAGTGTGTTCTTGTGTCAGGTTAGCAGGGGCTAGACCGGAGGGGGGGCTTTTTGCGATCCTTTAAGTAAAGTCTGCTGGTGCGAGTCCTGTGGACCCGCACGACGTTACTAGGATACCCGTGGGAGTCTGGGGGCATTTTCTTGTCTGTGTCCCTGTGTGTCTAGTGTTGTGTTGTGTGAGGGCCCTTGCCTAGTCCACTCAGCACTGCGCTAGCACGTCTTGCTTTTGTTTTAGGGTCGCCAGGAGAGAGTCAGATACTTGCGATCTGAGTCTCTCAAGAGAGCACCTTTTCAATTAGAGTAATTTGGCGCACAGACCTGGGAACGTCCCTAGGCTAGAGCAGGTGGCTCAGCCCGGGTATCCGAAGCCTATATCCTTCCGGCTAGACCTCTGCCACCTGGCAGATTAACAGCTAGGGGTTTACTATTTCTGCATGCTTGTTATTGTGCCACAGTTTACCGTTTTTGTGAGCATTGTGAGTCAGGGTGTGGCTTAGAGACTCTGTCCGAGCAGGCTTGCCTGACTAAGAGTGAGAAGCACACCTGTATGTGGTTATGTTGCGAGTTGCTGCCTTTATTTAATTATACCTATGCCATTATACACTGTAGGTCCTATCACTAGTATTTATTCCTGCTTATGAGTTGAGAGTTCTCTAAATCCGTAACGTACTTTCTTTGCTAAGCATCAGATCCTACAGTAGCCGCATGCAGTTTAGAACCCCGCATCTTGTCTACCGGTACGATGTTTTGAGGACTGTTTGCTTTCACCTTCTTTCAGGCAGGGGTGATTAGTTGTATTAATTAACGTAACGTTAAATGTACTTTCTTCTAGTTTGTAATTAAATTGTTTCTGCAATTTAATTCCGTTATCTATCTTTTCCTTGAAGCTTTAAGTCAACTTAATTGTGTGATCTTTTATATAGCCTGCTTGACTATCAGCAGTCTATAGTGCGTGCACCCTGTAATCGTGTCATAGGATACCTTGTTGTCCAGGCAGGACTCTTGACGGTTTAGGGTGGTTTGTTGCCTGGGTTTATAGATAAGGGTTGGATCTAGCGTTTTCCGTTGTTGCTTGTTGCCGCATACCTAGTCCAAGAGAAAGAGCCCAGTGTTTATATATCCCAGGACGTAACAAATGGCGACCTTGCATAGGATTTACTGAACAGAGGAATATAGTGGTAATTTGTTTTGAGATTCCTTATGATTAGAGGAATACAGTGGAGATATTTTTTTTTTTGGAGCAACCAATAAAACACATTAAAGACTTTAAATAACATTAGTATATACATACTTGCATAGGAGATAAGGCACATTCTATAACCGTAATAATTAATGCAGTACACAAACATGTCTAATATATCAGAACACAGTGATGGGTCAGGTCACGATACAGGCTCGGAGGGAGAAAGACCTGTGGAGTGGCTAGTCGATAGCGAGGAGGGTGCTAGAAGATTTTTAGAGGTGCCCCTTACCGCTGCCAGGGTGTTGAAGCTGAATAAGTATGGCTTAAAGTGTGTGGCAGGTCTTCAGGGTCACCAAGGTTTAAGTGGCATGAGGAAAGATCAGCTGAGGACTTTGATATTGGGTTTAGAAGGGAGAGACCTGGGTGGAGAGGCGACTGGGGGCCCCGGTCCCCAGCCCCCCCTCCACTCTACCCCCATATCAAACGTCAGGGTGCCTGAATTTAGTACATACCCCCAAGTTGATGGTCAATGGCAGCGTGGAATTCAATCACAGGGACCCTCCCCATTAAATGCACCTTCCCCTCCTCAAGGGTTGACTCCAGATTTGTTGTTTCGGCTTGAGATGGCCAAGGTTGAGGCCGCTAGAGCTCAGGTTGAGGCCGCCGAAAGACAGGTTAGTGTGCAGGCTGAGGTTGCTAGAGTTCAGGCTGAGGTTGCTAGAGCTCAGGTTGAGGCTACCGAAAGCCAGGCTAGTGTGCAGGCTGAGGCTGCTAGAGCTCAGGCTGAGGCTGCAGAGAGAACAGCTATACGAGAGGCTGAACTGCAGGCAGAGTCTACTAGGTATCGGGCTGACAGGGAGCTGGAGAGATCTCGAGTGGAGGTAACAGGGCGAAATATTGGGGGAGGTAACAGACATCGGGACCAATCATTGTCGCACCTGCTTAAACTAGTTCCTGTGTTCGATGAATCATGTGTGACGGAGTTTTTTATGCAATTTGAGAAGAAGTGTCAGGAACACCAGTGGCCTCAGGAAAAGTGGGCAGCATTAGTTTCATCAAGACTCCTAGGAAAGGGGCTAAAGCGTATGATGCACTACCTTTAGAGTCCTGTGTAGTTTATGATGAGCTAAAGAAGGCTGTGCTACGGGCCTATGAGTTACAACCAGAAACTTACCGCTTGAAGTTTCGGGGTGTTACTAAGGGCAAGGATAGTACCTTCCTAGAACACGCCCGGGACTTGTCTGATGCACTACGACATTGGCTGCGTTCTGAGAGGGCAGCTACTTTTGAGGAGTTAAGTAGGTTGGTTCTCTTGGAGCAGTTCTTTAAATGCACAGGCGGGGACTTAACATTAAATATAAAGGAAAAAAATCCTAGAACTCTCCAGGAGGCAGCAGAAATGGCTGACCTCTGACTGTCATTAATTCGAGGGTGCGGAGCAGCAGCTAGGAGTGAGTCGGGTGCAAAGGATCGTACCCCTCCCCCTCCCAAGAAGTTTGATACACATAAATACACAAAACCATCTAGCACTGACAATAAAACTGAACATAAACCAAATACCGTCCCGTATAAGAAGTCTAATGGTACCTGCCACTCCCAAGGGAAACCAAAGAGTAAAAAGTGCTTTGCATGTCACAAGGAGGGTCACTTTGCAAATGCTTGTCCGAACAAGCCACCAAACAAGGTTGTGTCATTGGCCCGCAGTATAGGGGTGTCGCCTATATCTTCTGAGTTTGCCAAGGGTAGCTCGTCAGAGGTTGGGACACAGCCTGTGTTCAAGAGTCCGGAAGGCTCGAACCCTGTCCGCGACGTCTTTGGGGGTCATAGAGGGCATGGTTTTGTGAGGTGGGCTGGCGAAAGGCGAGGAGTTAAGCTATTGCGTGATACTGGGGCTTCTCAGACCTTGTTAAGAAACTTTACTGGTAGACCGGATTAACGCTGCTCGGGTGGTGGTAGTTCAGGGGATCAATGCTACGAAGTCCTACCCGCTGGTGCGGATGGAGCTGGAGATGGATGGTTTGGCGAAGGAGCTGGATGTCGGAATTGTAGAGAACTTGCCTGTTGGGGGCGTCGACCTCCTCCTCGGCAACGACTTTGCGGTGCCTGCTTCTAAGGTTTCACCCTTGGTCGTTGCCGAGAAGGCGGCCGATGTTAGTAGGGAGGAACAGGAGTGGGTTGAGAAGTGTAGCGTACAAACCATGGCGTGTGTTGTGACGCGTTCTCAGACATCCGGAGCCTTGCAGCCACCACCTCAGTCTATCAAACCGGGGAGGAAAGGTCACAAGAAAACGGGAAGTGTTGGTCAATTGGAGAGTTTTGAGCCGGCAGTGTTTCTTGGTGACTCATTATTGGCACCTATGTTAGAGTCTGGAGAGGCCCCGGGGCCTGTCACCGCTAGTGCAGGTGCAGGGCAGGAAGAGACTCTGCAACAGCATCGTTATGCGCAGCGTGAGGAAAGGATGGCTCAGCGGGACATTGGAGGTGGAAATAAATTATTTAAGATGAACTTGGATAATCTCGCACCTGCTGATATATGTTCCTTGCAGCTGGAAGATCCTGAAGTCAGGGCGTGTGGTAATGGTGCTGTCGAACTGGAGAGCGATGGGGATGCGCAGCCTGGTGATTTGTTCTTGTCCGAGGGGATCTTGTATCGGAGACATCAGGATCCCAAGAAAAAGTGGGATGGCGGGTCAGGATTAGTGGACCAGTTAGTAGTGCCGAGGGTGTGCCGTGAGAGCTTATTGAGATTAGCTCATGATGTGCCTTTGGCAGGGCACCTGGGGGCACGTAAGACGGAGGCAGCTCTGAGCAAGCTTTTCTGGTGGTCTGGGTTAAAGGCGAGTGTCGTGTCATGGGTGTCACAGTGTCACACTTGTCAAATTGTTGGGAAACCCAATCAGGTCATCCCGAGAGCCCCGTTACAACCCATCCCTGTCATTGGGTCGCCCTTCAGCAAAGTAGTTATCGGCAAAAAAAAAAAAAAAAAAAAAAAAAAAAAAAATATGGTTGGCCCATTGCCCCCCACTAGTGCCGGCAATAAATTTTTACTAACTGTAATGGATGTGGCAACACGGTGTCCAGATGCTTTCCCCATGCGCAACGGGATGGCTAAGACTGTTGTCAAAAGCCTACTTGTCTATTTCTCTCGTTATGGTTACCCTCAGGAGATCCAGTCTGATCGGGGATCCAATTTTACTTCTGCTCTGTTTGAGCAGACCGTGCAGCAGCATGGGGTAGTGTCTGTGGTGTCATCTGCCTACCATCCCGAGAGTCGGGGAGTTTTGGAAAGGTGGCACTCGACTCTCAAGAGTATGTTGCGGTGTTATTGCATGGAAAATGGGAAGGACTGGGATCTAGGTCTCCCATACGTTTTATTTGCTGCGAGAGAAGTACTGTACCTGGGGAGAGCTTGGGATTTAGCCCGAATGAGTTGGTTTTTGGACACAGGGTCAGGGGGCCCCTCCACATGGTCAAGGAGATCTGGGAGGGAGTCACAAAGCCATGCTCGCTTCTAAAGTATGTAGTGGAAAGCCGTGAGAGAATGCTGAAGAGCTTGGAGGTGGCAGGTCGGAACCTTAAGAGTTCACAAGCTCAGATGAGGGACGGATACGACCGGAGGGTGAAGCTGGGGGAGTTTGAAGTGGATCAGGAGGTATTGATACTGCTGCCTCTGGTGGGACACCCCTTGTCTGCCAAGTATTCTGGTCCGTATCGGGTTGTGGGGAAGGTTTCTTATCTCGACTATTTAGTGGCTACTCCTGATCGTAAGAAAGAGAACCAACTTTGCCATGTAAATCTGATGCAAGAGTATGTGAGGCGCCCCTCCGAGCCTCTCACTGTCCCGGTGTTGATCTGCAGCGATCGTGGTGGAGAGGGAGGAAGGGACAGTCAAGCTGCGGGGGAGGATAATTGGGATTGTCATGTTTCCGCGGATCAGTGGGCGGGGAATTCTAGACAGGTGGCTCACGAGTTGATATTGCACCTGCCTGAGCAACAGCGTGTAGCTGTGCAGCACTTGTTTGATTCAAACCCAGCTGTTTTCACGGAGCATCCTGGCCTCACTACTCAAGCGGTGCACGATGTCGATGTTGGGGACCACCCGCCCTTTAAATCAGTGCCATACCGTGTTCCCCCTATTAAATTACCAGCACTTAGGGAAGAGCTGGATTATATGCTGAAACGTGGGCTGATTTCTGAGGGTGTAGTAGGGTGGACTTCCCCAGTCACACTGCAGCCCAAGCCAGATGGCGAGGTGCGGTTTTGTATAGATTTCCGCAGGTTGAATGGTTTAACCCCCACAAATGCCTACCCTCTCCCTCGCGTGGACGACAGTGTGGATAAGATAGGAAAAGCCAAGTTCCTCACTAAGATAGACCTTGTTAAGGGTTATTGGCAAGTGCCCTTGTCTGAGCGAGCGCGAGAGGTGTGTGGGTTTGTGGTGGACGGTGCCACATATCGTTGCCATGTTATGCCATACGGGCTGAAAAATGCCCCTGCAACGTTTCAGAAATTAATGAACGACATTGTAGCCGACATTCCCAACTGTACGGTGTACCTGGATGATGTCATAATATGCGACGATGATTTTGACAGTCACTGTGCTCACATCGGACAGCTTTTTAGTAAACTGAGTGAAGCAGGTTTGGTGGTGAACCTGGGTAGGTGCGATTTTGTCGGGGCCACAGTTTTGTACCTGGGGTTCAAGGTGGGGATGGGTCAGGTGTGCCCTCCACAGACAAAGATCAAAGCCATCGATCAGTTTCCCCAGCCTACGACTAAGAAACAAATCATGCGGTTTCTGGGTATGATAGGCTATTATCGTCGCTTCATCAAGGGCTATTCGACTGTACTTGCACCTTTGGCTGACTTGTTATCTAAGGACAAGGAGTTCCGGTGGTCTCCTGAGTGTGCAGAGGCGTTTTCCTTGGTGAAACACCTGTTGTGTACACACCCCGTACTCAGGGCCCCGGACTTCAGCAGACCTTTTCAGCTGGCAACTGATGCCAGTGGCGTAGGGGCTGGGGCTGTCTTGTTGCAGACGGATGATGAAGGTATCGAACATCCAGTGAGTTTTTACAGTAAAAAATTCAATAGTGCACAAAGGAATTACTCTGTGGTTGAGGGGGAACTCCTGGTGATAGTGCTGGCGCTCAGGCACTTCGATGTATGTGTTCCTGCTTTCGGACCAGTCGTGGTGGTTTATACCGATCATCACCCTCTGGATTTCTGGAATTGGTTTCATAACCGGAATGTGAGGCTGACTGGGTGGTCACTTGTGCTTCAGGAGTATAATCTGGACATACGCCATATTGCCGGTTCTGATAACGTGATGGCGGATTGTCTGTCGAGGGTGGATGATGTTGGTTAGACTGCCACAGGATTGAGGGTTGAGTGTGGAGGAAAATAGGCTGTCACTGTAGTTCAGCCGAAAAAACAAATTAAAAAAGCAAAAACCTTATAAAAACTCTTTATTTTTTATAACGTGTAGAATTTTGTATAAGATGTTGTAGCAGTCTCTAAGTTGAATGTTTTCGCTTATTGTCGCTAAGTTAGTTGAACTTGCTCGGTGGAGCGCAACAGTCTTTATTTTTTTTATATATAGTGCCTTGTGTCGCAACAGTGTGTGGTACTATGAGAAGCTTTCTGTTAGATATGAAGAACTTAGTCAAGGGTCTTATATCTTGGGGGAGGTGTGACGCTTCTGCATAGTAGCCACGTGCGGGCATGCGCGCGCGTCGGCTGCCCAGCCGTTTAGAAACCGGCTGGCGGCAGCCGGCCGGCCGGCTTTTCCTTAGTATATATCCTACGACAATGTAACTAATGTCTGGGATATTCTTATGTTGTTTCACAGTTTGTAGCTGCCCTTATTCTTAACCAACGCATCTTAGTATATTTTATTCTCGATAGTTGATTGTTTCATTATAATTATATAAGATGTAAGTCTAGTGAGAGTGGGAGGAGACGAGCAGGAGAGAGAGACCGGCTGGGGGACGTTGCTTCGTGCGGAGAGTCCAGCTTGGGACGAGCCTGATGTTGCCATATGCATTTGATAGCAACGTTAGGCTTAGTTTCGACTCACGCACGGGGTAGACGATTTTGACCCGGCAACTGTGTTGAGTGTTGCCAAGCACGGGATGTATTCTGCATGCCTAGGGCGGGGTCCAGACAGATTCAAGACTCAGAGCTCACCTCACTGTCGTACCCTTCGGACCCCCTTGATATCTATCCCTCTCAACCCCACTTAGAAACTTTCTCTCTTACTTTGTATACCTTCCTTCCACTACTTCAATCTATTTAATTATCCCATCCCCTTGATAGACCTTATATCTATTATTGTATTAACGACGAGCTCTCAGATAACTAGATAGGATTTTGGGCCTTATGCAGGAGATGTAATTGTTAATGAGACCTAGGAAGCTTTTTTGTTGTCTCATATTTGGTGGTTTCATGCTTGCTAGTGTGTTCTTGTGTCAGGTTAGCAGGGGCTAGACCGGAGGGGGGCTTTTTGCGATCCTGTAAGTAAAGTCTGCTGGTGCAAGTCCTGTGGACCCGCACGACTTTACTAGGATACCCGTGGGAGTCTGGGGGCATTTTCTTGTCTGTGTCCCTGTGTGTCTAGTGTTGTGTTGTGTGAGGGCCCTTGCCTAGTCCACTCAGCACTGCGCTAGCACGTCTTGCTTTTGTTTTAGGGTCGCCAGGAGAGAGTCAGATACTTGCGATCTTGAGTCTCTCAAGAGAGCACCCTTTCAATTAGAGTAATTTGGCGCACAGACCTGGGAACGTCCCTAGGCTAGAGCAGGTGGCTCAGCCCGGGTATCCGAAGCCTATATCCTTCCGGCTAGACCTCTGCCACCTGGCAGATTAACAGCTAGGGGTTTACTATTTCTGCATGCTTGTTATTGTGCCACAGTTTACCGTTTTTGTGAGCATTGTGAGTCAGGGTGTGGCTTAGAGACTCTGTCCAAGCAGGCTTGCCTGACTAAGAGTGAGAAGCACACCTGTATCTGGTTATGTTGCGAGTTGCTGCCTTTATTTAATTATACCTATGCCATTATACACTGTAGGTCCTATCACTAGTATTTATTCCTGCTTATGAGTTGAGAGTTCTCTAAATCCGTAACGTACTTTCTTTGCTAAGCATCAGATCCTACAGTAGCCGCATGCAGTTTAGAACCCCGCATATTGTCTACCGGTACGATGTTTTGAGGACTGTTTGCTTTCACCTTCTTTCACGCAGGGGTGATTAGTTGTATTAATTAACGTAACGTTAAATGTACTTTCTTCTAGTTTGTTATTAAATTGTTTCTGCAATTTAATTCTGTGATCTATCTTTTCCTTGAAGCTTTAAGTCAACTTAATTGTGTGATCTTTTATATAGCCTGCTTGACTATCAGCAGTCTATAGTGCGTGCACCCTGTAACCGAGTCATAGGATACCTTGTTGTCCAGGCAGGACTCTTGACGGCTTAGGGTGGTTTGTTGCCTGGGTTTATAGATAAGGGTTGGATCTAGCGTTTTCCGTTGTTGCTTGTTGCCGCATACCTAGTCCAATAGAAAGAGCCCAGTGTTTATATATCCCAGGACGTAACACAACTTCCAGGTCCTCCAAGTTTTGAATAAACATTGCGGTTGGTATTGCAATTGTCACATATCAAAGAAATCACAGTACCGCCAGCAGCTGAAGCAGCTTCGATAAGGAGTTCCTTCAGCTGATCGGCAGTTAGTTTTTTGCAGGGCAAAACGCGTAGAATAACGCGTGGACCACCAAAATGGCAGGCAACTTCAACAACCATAGCATGTGAAGCAAGCATTTCATGGTCACCACTCGCTGCAGCATTTTGAGCATATCCTAGAACATGCCCTCCAGAAAATCGCAATGTCTCGACCAGCTTTATCTCGTCAAACATTAAATTGACCAAACGCTGCTGCGGCTTAAGCTGGTCGAACAACGTTTTGAGGTTGGAGTCCTGCAGACTACTAGAAAGCATCTGTTTTACCTTTTTTGTTGATGGTAGAATGATTAAGCCGGATCGACGAATCATTTTGTATTCACTGGGTGATATGTTGTGAAGCTGCATTGCGAAAATCATAGTATCGGTATCAAATCGGCGACCATCAGGAGGTTTGAACATAAGACGCAGCTGCGACAGAAGGAAGGTGAAATGAGCAAGCTCGTGTGCCTCAGTCATCTTGCAGAGCTGGCTTATTACGTGCTGAAGAATTTCCTGGCTTGTGTACTCATGGGTGTTTACCTGGTCAGTTATGGATCTAATCTGGGACCAGTTTGAGAGCAAGCTGTTCTTCTGCAAAGGAAAAAGTCGTTTGGGCACCTCAATGCCATCTTTCTCAACTCTATTCAAGAATAGGAATCCAAAAGGTGAGCTGACTTGTTGGAAATGAAAGAACTGCTTGACAGTTTGTCCAGTAGCGTCAGTTCTTGATAGGTACAGGTTTTTCTGGTCTTTTATGACGTTAAAGCCAGGAAAATAGGAGCTGATTTAGGCGCAGAGGTGGTCGAAATCTTGGATCTTGTCATCAGCTGCCTGCACCTTCTTAGCTCTTGATTCTGACGTAGAAGATGATGTTGGGCGTGGGGCTGAGGTGACCTGCTTCAAAGCTGATTTCGGTACTCCAGGAAATATTGATGGGGGTTCTTTGGGTCGCTTGCCACCCTTAACTGACACCCATTAACAATTGAAATGTGTCTCACAAATATATATCTCCTTCAAGCGCCTCAAGCTTTCTTTCTTATTCGGCATTGCCAATATCCATCTCTCCCCCTCCTCAGGATCTTTTGGGAAGGATATGACCTTTACATAAGGCGTCCCATCATAGTTTCCTTTACAGCCAAAGCAGCTGCAACGATGTGGCATATTGTCACAAAAGTAGGAACCAAAACAAAGATTCTGTGAGATCACCAGCTGGACAGTTTCTGAAAGAGAAACAAACAAAACACACGGCCCCTATATATAGGCCCCACGCAGCGCACTTGACCCAGTATTCGACGAGATCACCCACGACGTACACCTCTACCCGCACCTCAACCGCCTGTACACCATGCCAGGACCCAATAGAACAACAAAGGCCCTTCTCCCTTCTCCTCCCTTCCTCCCTTCTCCTCCTCCCTTCTTCTCATCCACCTCTTCCCTCCCTCACTACCTCCCTACTACCCCCTGTTCTTCTCTTCCTACTCTCTTCCCTCTCATTTAACCCGCTGAGTGCCAGCCAATTTTGACGGTGTGCTTCTGCCAGTGCCAGATTTTTTTTTTTTTTTTTTTTTTTTGGGGGGGGCTAAATCTATCAAGTTGGGAGAGAAAGGAAGGATAATGGTAAAAAAAACACTCCCCTCGCCAGAAAACAGGTCCCCGATGGTCCCGAAAGTAGCTGAAAAGACACTATAGACTACAGAGACTTTTATGGTATCGGAATGTATGGGTGGGAGGGTGGTTTTGGGGTTGATGGGGGGAAGGTAGAAGGGTATTGACTTGTGTTATGCCCCCTTCACACATACAGGACTCGGGCGCCGAATACAGCAGAGTAGCGTTTTTGTCCCCCGACTTTTGGAGTTGGCTCGGTATGCCGCATCCAACGGACTTCACCAGACTACAGCCGCATACAGCCGACGTTGTCGTCTTGACTCCGGAGAAGTCTTGAGACTCGAACCGACCAAAAAAATAACGGTCATTTTTACATGCCGACTTCACCCGCATCTATAAGACTTCAGCCGATCGACTCCAGAATACAGACGATCGACTTCAGAGTCGAACCGCATACACTGGCATAAAGCCGACACATACAGGTTCTGTGGCCAACGGAGGTATATACGTCCTCGCCGAAAAAACATCGTAGCAGCGAAACGACTGCACCTATGGCTTTCATATTTTTACCACATGTACCTTACCCTTTTGGCTACCCACCACAAAAATCCCAAATCCCTCCTCCTACCCACACGCTGACTGTCGGTCCCGTCAGAAGGAAAACAAAAAAGGAAAATATGTGGCGGCGAAACGACTGCACCAATCGGTTCCATATTTGTGTGACAAGTCCCTTACCCTTCTGCCTTCCCCCCACCACACCCCCAACTGCCTCCCACCACCCACTTCCAGCGTATCCGTACGAAGAAAAGGAAAAAAAGGAAAATCCGTGGTGGCGGAAGTACCTCACCAATCGGCTTCATATCTGTCAAAACACAAGTCAATTACCCTTCTACCTTCCCCCCATCAACCCCAAAACCACCCTCCCACCCATACATTCCGATACCATAAAAGTCTCTGTAGTCTATAGTGTCTTTTCAGCTACTTTCGGGACCATCGGGGACCTGTTTTCTGGCGAGGGGAGTGTTTTTTTTACCATTATCCTTCCTTTCTCTCCCAACTTGATAGATTTAGCCCCCCCCCCCCAAAAAAAAAAAAAACAAAAAAAAATCTGGCACTGGCAGAAGCACACCGTCAAAATTGGCTGGCACTCAGCGGGTTAAATGAGAGGGAAGAGAGTAGGAAGAGAAGAACAGGGGGTAGTAGGGAGGTAGTGAGGGAGGGAAGAGGTGGATGAGAAGAAGGGAGGAAGAAGGAGGAAAAGAACGAAGACAGGAGGAGAAGGAGGAAAAGTAGGGAGAGAGGAGGAAAAGAAGGGAGGGAGGAGAATGAGGAGGAGAAGGGAGGGAAGGAGAATGAGAAGCAAGAGGAGGAGGAGAAGAGAGGGAGGGAGTTGAATGAGAAGCAGAGAGGAGGAGGAGAAGGGAGGAAGGGAGGAGAATGAGAAGGAGAGTGGAAGAGGGTGATTTCGTCGAATACTGGGTCAAGTGCGCTGCGTGGGGCCTATATATAGGGGCCGTGTCGCCGTTCTGTGGTTGGGAATTTTTTTTTATTTTTTTTGGTCAGCTTGATGCGGCTGTTTGCGGTTCGAGTTGGGTGTTGTCGGTTGGATGTTTCTGTTGTCTGCTCAAGTTGGCTCGACTCTTCTGCCATATTGGGTTCCGGGTGTTGTCATACGTCTGCACTCCTGTCAATGTGGTTGGAGTCTGCTGTATGCGGCTGCATGCGGATGAATTCCGCTGTTGTCTGTTGTACTCGTATGACTCATATTTTTGCATAATTTTTAATTTTTTTATGCAAATTTATGCAAATTTATGCACAAGACTTCAGCAGACTTCAGCAGACTTTTGCGGTTGTACTCGTGTCTGGCGGCTGTACTCTGGTGCATGCGGCAGTAGTCTTTATGCTACACATGAAACACAATTCGAGCCGACATACACAAGGACTACAGCCGCATACAGAAGACTTGGTACGACTAGCGCCGACTAGAGCAGACTACTCCCCGCATCCACCAGACAAATTTCAAGTCTGGCCCAAATTTCAAAACTGACAAACATTTTCGTCGCGGACCGCGACTTGACACGCATTGCCCGGACTTCACCAGACTACAGACGACTACAGCCGCATGGGTAGGAATAGGTGCCGACTTGATGCCGCATGCAGCAGAGTCGCTACTCGGTTGCTTTCTGCTGCATTCGGCGCCCGAGTCCTGTATGTGTGAAAGGGGCATTATGCCCCTTTCACACATACAGGACTCGGGCGCCGAATGCAGCAGAAAGCAACCGAGTAGCGACTCTGCTGCATGCGGCATCAAGTCGGCACCTATTCCTACCCATGCGGCTGTAGTCGTCTGTAGTCTGGTGAAGTCCGGGCAATGCGTGTCAAGTCGCGGTCCGCGACGAAAATGTTTGTCAGTTTTGAAATTTGGGCCAGACTTGAAATTTGTCTGGTGGATGCGGGGAGTAGTCTGCTCTAGTCGGCGCTAGTCGTACCAAGTCTTCTGTATGCGGCTGTAGTCCTTGTGTATGTCGGCTCGAATTGTGTTTCATGTGTAGCATAAAGACTACTGCCGCATGCACCAGAGTACAGCCGCCAGACACGAGTACAACCGCAAAAGTCTGCTGAAGTCTGCTGAAGTCTTGTGCATAAATTTGCATAAATTTGCATAAAAAAATTAAAAATTATGCAAAAATATGAGTCATACGAGTACAACAGACAACAGCGGAATTCATCCGCATGCAGCCGCATACAGCAGACTCCAACCACATTGACAGGAGTGCAGACGTATGACAACACCCGGAACCCAATATGGCAGAAGAGTCGAGCCAACTTGAGCAGACAACAGAAACATCCAACCGACAACACCCAACTCGAACCGCAAACAGCCGCATCAAGCTGACCAAAAAAAATAAAAAAAAATTCCCAACCACAGAACGGCGACACGGCCCCTATATATAGGCCCCACGCAGTGCACTTGACCCAGTATTCGACGAGATCACCCTCTTCCACTCTCCTTCTCATTCTCCTCCCTTCCTCCCTTCTCCTCCTCCTCTCTGCTTCTCATTCAACTCCCTCCCTCTCTTCTCCTCCTCCTCTTGCTTCTCATTCTCCTTCCCTCCCTTCTCCTCCTCATTCTCCTCCCTCCCTTCTTTTCCTCCTCTCTCCCTACTTTTCCTCCTTCTCCTCCTGTCTTCGTTCTTTTCCTCCTTCTTCCTCCCTTCTTCTCATCCACCTCTTCCCTCCCTCACTACCTCCCTACTACCCCCTGTTCTTCTCTTCCTACTCTCTTCCCTCTCATTTAACCCGCTGAGTGCCAGCCAATTTTGACGGTGTGCTTCTGCCAGTGCCAGATTTTTTTTTGTTTTTTTTTTGGGGGGGGGGCTAAATCTATCAAGTTGGGAGAGAAAGGAAGGATAATGGTAAAAAAAACACTCCCCTCGCCAGAAAACAGGTCCCCGATGGTCCCGAAAGTAGCTGAAAAGACACTATAGACTACAGAGACTTTTATGGTATCGGAATGTATGGGTGGGAGGGTGGTTTTGGGGTTGATGGGGGGAAGGTAGAAGGGTAATTGACTTGTGTTTTGACAGATATGAAGCCGATTGGTGAGGTACTTTCGCCACCACGGATTTTCCTTTTTTTCCTTTTCTTCGTACGGATACGCTGGAAGTGGGTGGTGGGAGGCAGTTGGGGGTGTGGTGGGGGGAAGGCAGAAGGGTAATTGACTTGTGTTACAGATATGAAGCCGATTGGTGAGGTACTTTCGCCACCACGGATTTTCCTTTTTTTCCTTTTCTTCGTACGGATACGCTGGAAGTGGGTGGTGGGAGGCAGTTGGGGGTGTGGTGGGGGGAAGGCAGAAGGGTAAGGGACTTGTCACACAAATATGGAACCGATTGGTGCAGTCGTTTCGCCGCCACATATTTTCCTTTTTTGTTTTCCTTCTGACGGGACCGACAGTCAGCGTGTGGGTAGGAGGAGGGATTTGGGATTTTTGTGGTGGGTAGCCAAAAGGGTAAGGTACATGTGGTAAAAATATGAAAGCCATAGGTGCAGTCGTTTCGCTGCTACGATGTTTTTTCGGCGAGGACGTATATACCTCCGTTGGCCACAGAACCTGTATGTGTCGGCTTTATGCCAGTGTATGCGGTTCGACTCTGAAGTCGATCGTCTGTATTCTGGAGTCGATCGGCTGAAGTCTTATAGATGGGGTGAAGTCGGCATGTAAAAATGACCGTTATTTTTTTGGTCGGTTCGAGTCTCAAGACTTCTCCGGAGTCAAGACGACAACGTCGGCTGTATGCGGCTGTAGTCTGGTGAAGTCCGTTGGATGCGGCATACCGAGCCAACTCCAAAAGTCGGGGGACAAAATCGCTACTCTGCTGTATTCGGCGCCCGAGTCCTGTATGTGTGAAGGGGGCATTACAGATATGAAGCCGATTGGTGAGGTACTTTCGCCACCACGGATTTTCCTTTTTTTCTTTTCTTCATACGGATACGCTGGAAGTGGGTGGTGGGAGGCAGTTGGGGGTGTGGTGGGGGGAAGGCAGAAGGGTGAGGGGACTTGTCACACAAATATGGAACCGATTGGTGCAGTCGTTTCGCCGCCACATATTTTCCTTTTTTTTTTTTCCTTCTGACGGGACCGACAGTCAGCGTGTGGGTAGGAGGAGGGATTTGGAATTTTTGTGGTGGGTAGCCAAAAGGGTAAGGTACATGTGGTAAAAATATGAAAGCCATAGGTGCAGTCGTTTCGCTGCTACGATGTTTGTTTGACGCAACGGTGGAGTCGACTGTCATGATGTTCAGCCCTGGTAGACCGCCCTTTATATACATCCGCTGGCCACACAACTTGTGTGTGTCGACTTTATGCGGGTGTATGCGGTTCGACTCTGAAGTTGATCGTCTGTATTCTGGAGTCGATCGGCTGAAGTCTTATAGATGCGGGTGAAGTCGGCATGTAGAAATGACCGTTATTTTTTTTTTCGGTTCGAGTCTCAAGACTTCTCCGGAGTCAAGACGACAACGTCGGCTCTATGCGGCTCTATGCGGCTGTAGTCTGGTGAAGTCCTTTGGATGCGGCATACCGAGCCAGCTCCAAAAGTCGGGGGACAAAAACGCTACTCTGCTGCATTCGGCGCCCGAGTCCTGTATGTGTGAAAGGGGCATTAGCATTCACATTGTATAACTGTTATCTAATGGTATGCAATCGTAATCACACATATTTATATAATACATAATTAATGTTTGTTTTCTCAGTAAGGTAGTTATAAGTTTGCCTCTCCTCTCCCCTCCTACGTTACCCCCACCACTTGTTTCCCACCCTCCCCACCGTCATTCGCCCATCTCGCTCCTCCCCCATCCCTTACCTCCTACCCACCCTTCACCACTGTTGCCAGATAATGTATAAATACTATTTGTGCTGCCGCCTATTGAGTGTCCTGCGCGGAACCCAACTGTACAATAGGCCACGTTAATTTGCATACACTGTAATGTTTAGTATGGAAGGACAAATATTATGGTTGACTTACAAGATTAAGGGGAGTCACCGTTTTTTTTTTTTTTATCTTTCTCTCCTTTTCTCTCTTTCCCTGGCTTGTATCCATTCGGACCCATTCAGCCAACTGTTTTAAGACGTTCATCCCCATCCAGGTATCGATTTCTTCCTGGCGAGCGATAGCGAGCCAGCATTGTATGGAGAAATCCGGCTTCGCCGGAGAAATTATTCTATCGAAAAATGTACAAATTTAGCTTGCTGTCAAAACAAAAATATATATATGCTGGCTCGCTAGCGCTCGCCAGGAAAATATTGACACCTGGATGGGGGTAAACGTCTTAAAACAGTAGGCTGAATGGGGCCGAATGGATACAAGCCAAAGAGAGAGAGAGAGAAAGAGAAAAAAAGCGAGGTGGGCTCCCTTAACGTGCTCTATACCCGTTAATTGGTCATATTATTCAACTTCTGAACAAAATAATGCACTTCAAATTCAATCCTACTAACTTTCCCTCCGTACATAAAATGACGGAGTGTATATTATACAATTCATGTAGACACCTGTACGTATTCGCCTGTATGTGTGTGTGTGCGTTATGAATGTAAACAAGTGTGTAAGTATGTGTGTGTGTGTATGTATGTATGTGTGTGTATGTATGTATGCGTGTACGTGTATATATCCATGTGCGTGTTTACAGTGTGTTTAAACTTGTATCCTAACACTCGGCCACAACCGAGTTTAACCTCCATTTACAGTCAGTCCACCACACCACTGACTCCTTCATGTCTTCCTTCGGCCCTTCCTTCCTTCCTTCACTCCTTTTTTCGGCCCTTCCTTCCTTCCTTCACTCCTTTCTTCGGCCCTTCCTTCCTTCCTTCACTCCTTTCTTTGGCCCTTCCTTCCTTCTTTCACTCCTTCTTTCACTCCTTTCTTCGGCCCTTCCTTCCTTCTTTCACTCCTTCACTCCTTTTTTCGGCCCTTCCTTCCTTCACTCCTTTTTTCGGCCCTTCCTTCCTTTCTTCCTTCACTCCTTTATTTAGCCCTTCCTTCCTTCTTTCACTCCTTCCTTCACTCCTTTCTTCGGCCCGTCCTTTCTTCCTTCCTTCACTCCTTTCTTCGGCCCTTCCTTCCTTCCTTCCGTTGGCCCTTCCTTCCTTCTTTCACTCCTTCCTTCCTTCCTTCACTCCTTTCTTCGGCCCTTCCTTCCTTCTTTCACTCCTTCCTTCCTTCCTTCACTCCTTTCTTCGGCCCTTCCTTCCTTCTTTCACTCCTTTCTTCTGCCCTTCCTTCCTTCCTTCCTTCACTCCTTCATTTGCCCCTTCCTTCCTTGACTCCTTTCTTCCTTCACTCCTTCCTTCTTTCACTCCATTCTTCTTTCAGTCTTTCCTTCTTTTCTTCACTTTCTTCATGCCGTCATACACTTCCTTCCTTCTTCCATGTACAGTCAGTTTGTCTGACACCTACCTTCAACAATTCCTTCCTTCACGTATTGCTTACTTCACTTCTTCCATCATTTGTTTCCCTCATACATTAATGTCTTTATTCACTCCCACTTTATATTTGTCTTCCCTTGTTTATTTCCTCTATTCCTTCATGTCTTCCTTCACGTCTTCCTACATGTCTTCCTTCCTTCATACATTTCTTCACTCCTTCCTTCACTTTTTCCTGTCTTAACTCCTTCCTACATTTCTTACTTCCTTCATATCTGCCGTCCTTCAGCCATTCCTTCCACCTTTCACTCCTTTCTCCTTCTTGCCTTCACTCAGTAATTCACTTCATCGTTCACTCCTTCCTTTATGACTTCCTACATGTTTTCCCTTCCTTCTTTTTGGTTCTTTAGGCCTTCCATGCTTCCTTTTTCACGTCTTCATGCTTTCGTTTCTTCATTCTTCCCTTCCCTTATATTTCTATGCCATCCTTGCTTTACTCCTCCTTTCCTTCACTATATCTTTCCTCTAATCATTCCTTTTTCTTTCACTTCTTCCTATCTTACTTCGTTCACCCTTCCCTTCTTCCCTCGTTTATTCTGTACTTCTTTCTTTTCTTATTTTGTCTTTCACTGCCTTCTGTTTTAGTAATATTCCTTCACTCCTTCCTTCCTTCAGTTATGCATGCCCTTCCTTACTTGCATAATATATATTTGTTTCTCTCTCTCTCTCTCTTTATGTATTATTTTATGTATTTTCGCTTCTATCTCTCAGCAGACCATGTTTTTGTTTGTATTCCCGACATCAAGACTTATTGTGATGTTTTCCCCTCCTTCTCAATGTCCTTTTATTTGTGTTGATTATTCCCTATATGAATGCCTCCTTTCCCCCATTATGTTAATATATTGTTATTCTAGCCTTCCGCAAACTTCTACTTTAATCCAAATATCTTCCTCCAAAAACTTGCATTCATTCTTTTCCATCCATGTTTTTCTCCCTGTGTCTTTCTTTTCCCCTCTCCCTCATATCTCTTCACGCTTGCCTTCTTCTTTTGCTTTTTCCATCTCACTTTTATTTCCTCACTCTTCTTTTTGTATCACTTCCATTCTTCTTATAACATTCCTGTTTCTCCTTTTCTCCCGTCGATCTTATATTCATACAAGAAGAAATTTCCTCCTCCTTGTCATATTATTTTATTGTCAGTATCTTCTCTCCTAGCTACTTGTTTACTTGTCTTAATTTTGTCCATGCTTCCTGTGCTTATATAATTATAGTCTCTCCTTTAATGTTATCAACCTCTCCTTCCTCTCTCTTATATACCGTACAGTCACGATTAAAAGTCATGTCCTACCGCTATAGTATCAACACTGGTTATTTTTCTAGTCAACCCCTTCGCCAGGAAGAAATCGACACCTGGATGGGGATAAACGTCTTAAAACAGTTGGCTGAATGGGGTCGAATGGATACAAGTCAGAGAAAGAGAGAAAAGAAGAGAAAAAAAAGCAGGTGACCCCCCTTAAGGCGATGGTTCTATTTTGATTTTAACTCCTTCCTTTATTCTCCTTATCTGTGCTCTCTCCCTCCTCTCCCATAAGGCAGTTTTTCATCTCTCGTCTTAGTATATACTTCGTCCTTCATTCACTCCTTTCATATTATAATAAAACTTATACCTACACATCTGTTTATCCATTTTCCAATCCCTTCTTCCATCACTTCACAATGTCTTCCTCATTTCTTTAACTCCATGTTCTTTTTTGTATTCAATATTTTGTTATTCATTTCACTCCATCCTGCTTTTCTTTCTTCCCCATATCATAATTCCTGTGTTCGTGTGTTGCCCCCTTTACCTGTGAGTTTCGCACCTGGTCGGCACACGAGTATTTAGTATCTCTTAACAGTCACCACCCTCACTCACGCGATTTCTTTAACTGTTTTCCATATTGTTCTGTATTTCTTCACTCACTACTTGTATTTTTTTCATTTATTCCTTCCTTCTGTATAAGTTTCCTTTATTCCTACACAATTTCCTCTTTTTCATAGAATAATGATGTTAGTATCCCTAAACAGTCATAACGCCATTTACCTTCCAGCAACTTAGTAGCAAACTTCCATAAACTTAGAGCTATGTTTAAAGAAACTGACTGGAGCTTTTTAATTAACAATAACGACATAAATACATCCTGGAAGTTATTCGAAACCACTTACATAAAAGCAGTGCAAGACTGCATACCATCGAAAATACGGCGTCCAGGCCATAATAATAAGCCCAAATGGTGGAATACAGATATTTCAAACTGCCTGCTTGCTAAAAAAATTGCTAATGATAGATTAAAATCCTCACAAAATGACTAAGAACGGGTGAAATTTGTAGAGCTACGACGCAAAGCCAAAAAGTTAATTAAGCAAAGTAAAAAGACCTTAGAGTTACATATTGCGAATCAAAGTAAAACAAACCCGAAAGAATTCTATAGTTATATCAGAAAGAAAAAAGTAGTTACTTCAACTGTTGGACCGTTAGTCGATGAAAATGGAGAATACACCAAAGACGAAGTACAAATGAGTAATGCCCTCAATACCTTCTTTGCATCAGTTTTTACAACAGAAGACCTCAGTGATATCCCTACACCATCGCCGATTCAGATTGATAATTCAGATGTTCTAAGCAATATCACCGTTACAGAGAGAGAAGTATTGAATTCTTTAGATAAACTCAAGGTAAATAAAACGCCTGGACCTGATACAATCTCGCCTAGAGTTCTAAAGGAAGCTAAGGATGAGCTCTCCAAACCACTGATGTTGCTATTCAATAAATCCTTGCAGTCTGGAACTATGCCTGATCAGTGGAAGCTAGCCAACGTAACACCGATATTAAAAAAAGGCAGCAAATCCCTACCCAGTAACTATCGTCCAATTAGCTTAACCTCACTTGTATGTAAAATGCTAGAAACGGTCATACGAGACAGACTCGTAAATCACTTAGAGGAAAATAACATACTTAAAGATACTCAACACGGTTTTCGTAAATTTTTTTCCTGTTTAACAAACCTCTTAGACTTCTTCCACGATATCCTCAACCTCTACGATGAGAGTAAAGCTGTAGATATTATATATATACCTTGATTTTCAAAAGGCCTTTGATAAAGTTCCCCACAAACGTTTACTGCTAAAACTTAAAGCGCATGGAATACAAGATGGTGTGTTGAAATGGATAGAAAATTGGCTCAGCGACAGAAAGCAAGGAGTAGTCATAAACGGTAAGGCATCTAAATGGACCAATGTAAGTAGCGGGGTACCCCAGGGATCGGTACTAGGACCAATTCTCTTTCTAATTTACATCAACGACATAGATGAGGGTCTCACCTGTACAATCTCAAAATTTGCTTACGATACAAAAATTGCAAATAGCGTACTCTCAAAAGAACAAGTTGACGATATGCAACACAATCTAGATAAATTGTCATGTTGGGCCCAAATTTGGCAAATGAGTTTCAATGCGGATAAATGTAAAGTACTACATATCGGATACCTAAATGAGAAAGCAAACTATTCGATGAATGGCACTCAGCTTAAGAATGTAAACAGAGAAACCGATATGGGAGTAACAATATCGAGTAACCTAAAACCGAGTCAACAATGTTCAGAAGTTGTTAAGAAGGCAAACAAAATAATTGGCTTTATAGGCAGGTCATTTGAGCATAAATCCAAAGAAGTTATCCTAAGCTTTACAATTCCTTAGTCCGCCCTCTTCTGGAATACTGCGTTCAATCCTGATGCCCTTATACCAAAAAGATATAAACAAGCTAGAACGAGTTCAACGTAGAGTTACCAAGATGATACCTAGCCTAAAGAACAAACCATACGAAGAGCGTCTTAGAGAATTAAATCTATTTCCTTTAACCCAGCGCAGATTAAGAGGTGACTTAATTCAAGTGTTCAAAATCATCAAAGGCATCGACAATATGGACTGTAGTAAGTACTTCATTATCGACCAATCTAATTACACGCGGGGAAACGGTTGCAAAATTATTGGTAAATCTTTTAACTCACACAAATCTAAGAATTTCTTCTTCAATCAAGTTGTCAACTTGTAGAATGGGCTTCCCCGAAACGTTATAAACTGCATCACCGTTGATTCATTTAAACTCCGCCTAAACAAATACCTCGCATCAAACCCGCGACTGACTGCGTTTGTAAATTAATAACTTTATTTTATCCCCCCCTCAGTTACTAACCCATCTGTCACCTACTAACTTCCTAATCCTGCCACGGACATTAGTTCCAGGGCAGTAATTCCCTTTCCAATGTGCCCTTACCTACTCTAAACCACTGTTTGGGCACTTGATCCTCAGTGTTTTGGAGGACAAGCAACCTAGAAGGGTCACTAGATCTGTTGTTGCTTGATTTCCTTTGTACTCATTTGTACTCCTTTGTACCTCACTACTTTCTGTTGTATTATTATTTACTGACTTAATTCTTCTTCGCCTACGATCGTTCTTAGTTCCTTTGTATTTTATTAACTTCCTTCACTTCATAATTTTCCCTTTAAACCTATAATAATTATTCATCTTAATACTAAAGCAAATTTGGCTTTCTTCTTGTATCATCCTCTCTTTATTTTAATTACTGGTTTCATTCCTTCACTATTGTATGTCTTCCGTGCCATTATAACGTTTGCTTATTATCTTTCTTAATTGACGTTGTTTCTCGTTTTTCCTCTATTCATTCTTTCCTTCTTCATTGATTCCTTGTTTGTGATTCCTTTATCCAGTCTTTGATTCTCTTCTGTTTTCAGTCCTTCTTCTCTTTCTTCACTACATCTTCTATATTTCTCCTATCGCTCCTTCATAATGTTTGTTCTTTGTTTCCTTCATTCCTCCTTTCTTCCCCTTTTCCATTTCTCTTTTTTCGAGCTTTTCTTATTATGTTTTTCGTTTGTTTGTTCTGTTTCATCAGGCTATCTATCTATGTTTCTTCCATTCATCTTTCTTTTCTTCTGTCTACTCTGTTCTTTTATTTTCGTTTACGCCACTACTTTTTGTCCTGTCCATTCATTCTTTACTTAACCTATTTTCCTTTTAGTCAACTTTTTCACTCCTACTATCTCTTCTTGTTTGTATGTCTTCCTTCCTCATTCCTACTTCATTTACTACTCTTTTCGTTTATTTTAGTTTATGCTTATTATTATATATTTTTTCATTAACTCCATTCTTTGTTTCACATTTTCCTCTCCACATTCCTTTTTGGTTCTTTTTTCTGTCATCCTTTCTTCTTTTTCTTCACTTCTGCATATAATTCATTTACCATCCTCCCTTAGTATATTTGTTCACTCTCCCTCCCCTCATTTTTTTTTCTGAATATCCTTCTCCACTTCCTTACTGTATTCCTTTTTTCACTCTTTTCATGTTCACTGCTTCGTTCCTTCCATTCTCTTTTGTTTACTTTTCGTGTTCTTCAAATATGTTTCCATTTCTCATTCAACACTTTCTTCTCCCCCTCCATTTTGTTTCATTCTTTTTCCCTTCTTTCGTATTCCTCCTGTCTTCGTCCTATCCTATTTCTTCCCTTTCTGCTCCCTTTCCTTTATTCACTCCTTCTGTTCTTCTTCCCCTTGCGTTAATGATCCCTTACTTATCTAGATTTCTATATACCTACCATTTAACGTTCCATTAATACGTATCAATTAATTTCAATAGCCGCCCATTTTCCTACTATGACTTTCCTTCTCTCTCATGTAACCCTTTCAACACGATGACGTAATATTTGTCTTATTCTAGTTGCTATTAGACGCTTTTCTTCAGCTTATAATCTAACTCTAGAACATGAAGGGGATAAACACTATCTCAATTAACCGATGGAATAATAGAGGACCTTCTCGAATTGCATAAAATCGTTACTTTTGGAGAAGAAAACAAAATTTAAAAGCCATCATTGTACTGAAGGGGTTAACAATAACTATTCCTTCAAATTTAATTCAAAAGATGTGATTTGACATATTGTACTTTTTAAAGAATAACTTGTGAACATTCAATATACTGTATAGCTTATTGTTGTGTACCATATTTGTATATTACATGAGTTCTGAATACACTTACGGCAAACTCCATTTTTCAAATACACTTATATACCTTCATATTAAATTTACTGATATACATTTCCATGTGAAGTTGTTTTGCAGTACCACTAGCTGCACTAATTAAAATGACTATATAACGCAATTGCAAATAGTTGATTAGGCTACATACATGTAGATCAGAAGGGTATTCTTTATTAGTAGGGTTATATGAACAACAAATATTGTTGAATGTAAGAGAGAGAGAGAGAGAGAGAGAGAGAGAGAGAGAGAGAGAGAGAGAGAGAGAGAGAGAGAGAGAGAGAGAGAGAGAGAGAGAGAGAGAGAGTGTCCATGTGTGTGTATGTAGGCATTGGTTGGTTGATAGGTCCAAATCCATATTATTTTAAGTTTATGTGTAAAAAAGATAAATTTAGACAGTTTATCTGTTAGTACAGGCATTATACTAAATGCCTGAAATTGCAACAAAAACGTTTTCAATTTATCTTGATTCAGGAAAGACCCTTCCACAACATATCAAAAGTCCTAAGACATTTAATTGGTGGAAAGCATAACAAAATGTTGTAACCTACCACAAATATTGTTTGTGAAAATATGTTTTAGTTATCCATTATTTACTGGTTTTCTATGAACATTTACCACCCAGATAGACATAGAAAATGCAAACTATTTGTTTATATCACTCACCTGACCTGTTGGAAATTGTAGTTGGTATGTGTTGTGTTTCTATTCGTTTTTAGCCATGCCTAGACGTACCAACTACAATTTCCAACACGTCAGGTGAGTGATATTAACAAATATTTTGCATTTTCTATGTATATCTGGGTGGTAAATGTTCAAAGAAAACCAGTAAATAATGGATAACTGAAATATATTTTCAAAAACATAGATGGTGGAACTCTCATTCACCCTATCCAGTGGACACGTGGCGAGGAACTACGTACAAAGATATATGCAATTCGTACAGAAAGTATGTCAGGAAGATATATGGTACTCTACTAATTGTTTTTGATGGCTACCAGGAAATGTCTACCAAAGACATGGCTCATCACAGGCGAGCAAGCCGGAGGACTGGACTCACTGTAACCCTGGCAGAGGGCTTGCCAGTCATGATGAAAAAAGAAGAGTTCCTTTCCAACACTATCACAAACAGCGATTCAACAATATGCTCAGTGGTCACCTGCAGACGAAAAACTACCAGATATACCACGTCTCAGGTGATGCCGATCGCTAGATACCATGCCAACCTTGAATCTCATGACATCTTCAAACCATAAACAAAGAAGAGTATGAGGAATGCATGCATTTGGGATGTCAAGGCTGTTAAACGTCAACTAGGTCCCAGTGTTTGCAATCACATAATTTTCATGCACACCATAGCTGAATGTGACACTACTTCCCGCCTCTACTGTATTGGGAAGGGAGCTCCTTTGAAAAAATTCACAACCTGCAGTAACTTCCGTAAACAGGCGGAAGTGTTTGACACCCACCAAGCTTCTCCGGCAGATATTGTGTCCGCAGGTGAGAATGCTCTGTTGTGTCTATACAATGGAAAGCCAGGGGAGGGATTGGACACGCTGAGGCACAAGCGATTCTGTGAAAAGGTGGCTGAATCCAGTTCTCCCGTACAGCCACATAGTCTGCCACCAACATCAGCAGCAGCCAGGTACCAGTCTTCGTGTGTACTATCAGCTACAACAGTAGAAAGGATCTGTCGACAGACTATCACCACAAGAATGCAGGTGGGAGAAGAGCAACACAGGGTTCATACCTGTCCAAACTGACTTGGGACCTGCTCCACAGGAGCTCTTAGAGTTGTCAGATGCGTCTGCAAGACTGACTGCAGTAGCTTGCGGTGCACATGCAGGAGGCACAACATCGAGTGCTCTGCTGCCTGTAGCAACTGCAAGGGAACGGTGTGTGTGAATACCTCTCAGGCAGTTTGTGACAAAGACGGAGATGAACAAGAACCAGACGACCTCCATTGAAAATCACCAACAACAAGTGTGTTTCACTATGTCAGTTTACAAATACACCATAAGTTTACCCAGCATCATTCCATTTAATAATAGCACTGTTATCATGTTTTGCTTTTAGACGCTACCTGTAGAAGCTAATTTGAAGTAGCACAGGTGTCGTGTACAGAAAAATAAAGTCATGAACAAAATATTTCTTTCCGCCAATCGGATTTCATAGGACTTTTTACTTGTTATATAGGAATTTTTTTCTGATTAAAACAGTTGTAAGCATTGTTGCTGTAATTTGTGTGAGATTCATCCGTATTTTTCCGTATAATGCCTGTACTATGTACACACATTTTTATGATACATAAACACAATGTTTTAGGTAAGGTTAACCCCTTCAGACATGCGATTAACTTATTAACCTCCGTTCCAAAACATTCGACTCTACTGTAATACAGTATACTGTATAATGTATCAATAGGACGATGAGACATTCTACAGTATAGCATAACCAAAAAAAATAGCATAGTATATCAAATTATCATAGTGAAAATTGATCCCCTCAAAAATGTGTCATGGTTGTTCGGAATTCAATTTGTAATTTTTTATATTTTTTTATATAGCCTAATATCAGTAACGACTATAGGTTTAAATATATGACATTTTAAATATTCTTTAGGCTCTTTCCAACAGTAAAATCAGAAGTTATCTATTACCAATGGTTACTGAGTAATAAGCAAACAAATATATAATATTATAAATACAAAAATAAAACCAAACGTGATTGATCGCATGGCGGTGAGACGTAAAATATTGACTATTGCTCGGTTTTACCCCACAAAAATTGTGTCTACGATAATTTATCATACTACATCAAAAGAAAGAGGAGAAACCACTCTATAGCATAATTGAATAAAACAGCACACAACATTGAATTATCAATCAAAACTGATCCTAAATAAAGTGTGTTACTTGTGCTTGGATTTCACACGCCTAATAGTTTTTTTTTTTTTTTTTTTGCTACGAATATTTATAAATATGATTTGTTCAAATAGCAGTCAACACGCCCGAATCAATTTAGAATTCTAAGCAGTTTATATAAAAAACTTGTATTACTCTACACAATATACATTTACAAAACAAACTATCATAAATTATTATTCATTCACCAAGCACTCATCGTCAGTGGCCCAAACGCGATAGTCAGCCATGCCGGCACATCAAATCTACCTGTTCTGCTACAAGAGAGATACTGGCGAGATATTGGTTTCTCAGAAGTCCAACAGCATGACAAGATATGGCACAGCATTGCAAAGGATTTATCAATTTCAAGGACATACAAACCTGCTTCTGGCATAAGAATGTGGTGACACCATCGCTCGTCACTTTTGTGGTGCAGATAGCCCCTGGAGGATGGGACTGGGAATCCCACCTCCAGAATTTACTACCACTAAGGGATCAGCACTTTCTTGCTGATCCTCCCTACCCCTTTAAGGGAGTAAGGGCTTGACTACTGACTAGTGACTGACTGACTACAACCCTGCTCGTAGCCAACAATTGACCCAATTCGCGTTTTTAGTGTTGGCCACCAATTTTTAAAAAACTTAGCAATGCTATTCGCATGACTGACCACTTTGAACAAAGCCTCCAAATCACGCAATTCGCATCCTTAAGCATAAAGGAGAATTAAGTAAGCAGGTTTAGGTTAGGTTATGTTTGATCAGGATAGTTATATATAGGTTTACAAAACGAAAATGTTGCTGCGTAAGCAAGTATAATTCCTGTTTGTACCAATAAACACACCTTGTTTACATGTGTGGTGTTTATTAATTTCGGCGTGGATGAATGGATGTAATTACGTATAAGTGTGCATGCATGTGCAGTATATGTGTGTGCTTGTATGTGTTTGTGTGTATGTACGTGTGTGTGTAATAATCCCGGTTTCAGTGACATTACACATTACAATATGTGTTTGCGTGCGCTTATTATGTATGGTTGTGCGTGTATGTGCATTTTTGTCCGTATATGTGTGTGTGTGTGTGTTTGTATGCTTGTGCGTGTAGCCTATGCATTTGCGTGTGTGTGTTATAGCGTAGTGTCGGTGCAGCCGGCCACATGACTGTACATCAGTTGAGAACATGACTGGGACAAGTGCTGACAGGTGGAGAGGAGGAGGAAGAGGTGGAGGAGGAGGACAAGGAAGAAGAGGAGGCAGAGAGAGAGAGCGAGAGAGAGAGTGTGAGCGTATGTGTGTGTGCTTGTATATGTGCGTCTGCATGTGTATGTTTGTGCGTGTATACATTTGCGAGGTGGAGGAGGAGTAGGACAAGGAAGAAGAGGAGGCAGAGAGAGAGAGAGAGACAGAGTGTGAGTGTATGTGTGTGTGCTTGTATTATGTGCGTCTGCATGTGTATGTTTGTGCGTGTATACATTTGCGTGTGTGTATTATAGCTAAATGTCGGTGCAACCGGCCATATGATTGTACATCAGCTGAGAACATGACTGGGACAAGTGCTATCAGGAGGAGGAGGTGGAGGTGGTGGAGAAGGAGGATGACTAGGAGGAGGAGAAGGAGATGGAAGAGAATGACTAGGAGGAGGAGGATAACTAGTAGGGAAACGAAAAGGAAGAGGAGGATGACTACGGGAGGAGGAGTGCCAGGAGAACGAGGAGGAAGGAGGAGGTGGTGGAAGAGAATGATTAGGAGGAGGAGGAGGAGGAGGATAACTAGTAGGGACACGAAAAGGAAAAGGAGGAGGATTCGGGGAGGAGGAGTACCAGGAGAACAAGGAAGAAGAGGAAGCGATAAGGAGGATCTGAGGAACTGGGAGAAAAATAGTTTAATAACAATATATTTATATGTTTGCTAGTTCACGGTTGACACTAAAATAGTTAACCTATTGGTACAGAATAACCTATTGTGTAAAGAATAAGGGAAGAACGAGACAATGGTAAACAAAGAGAGAACAATACAACAGTCAAACGTTTATAGAAGAGAAGAATTGAGAACAGAAAGTAGACGGCTAGGAGGAAGAAGATAATAAAGAAAAACATAGAACTGAAAAGAGGAGTAGATGAAAATTAGGAAGGTGAAGAGGAAGAGAAGGGGTAATGCAAAGGAATACAAAGGACTTACAAATTCGATATCTACACTGCTGAGCTACTACCAACTAGGTAAAGAAAAGGATAGCTTACGCTAGCATGGAAACAGTTGGAACATTAATTCAAACAGTATGGAAAAACCGACATGAAATTTCGGATAGGATGTTATGGAAGGAGATAAATAGTAGTCTACGCTCATTCTACATCTAAGATCTGGAGGAAATAAAACACATAATTTCGGTCATGAATATAAAACAGTTATATATTGCAATCTGTGGTATTTCTTCATTACTACTTAGAGTTATTCTGAAAGAAATAGTGTTAATTGAGGGTTAGTGGCCAAGTATTTATCTAGACGGTTCTTGAAAGTTTCAGTTGTATCGCAGTTCACAATGTTTGAAGGTAGTCTGCTCCAAATGTTCACATCACGATTGAAGAAGTGTTTTGCTTCAATAGAATTAAATCGCTTTCCAACAATCTTACAACCATTGTTTCTAGTGAAGTTTGATCGGGTCGATAGTCAAGTAATCAATTACATTTAGTTTGCTGAATGCCTTAACCCTTAGAGTACCAGCGACGTCTGTTATATTCTATTCTAGCAACATTTAGACGATTAGATGTAGCTTGGAAAGGATCTGTGGTAGTTAAAGGGGTTGATTGCGATAGTTCGAAGCCTTATCATTCCTAGAGACCCTCTTTAAACTGAATAAAATTGTCTAATAGTAGCAGGAATATAGTTAAATGGATGTCACCGGTACTGTACGGGTTAAACATCTTCAAAGCCTCTATTAGACCACCTCTCAATCTGCTTTTGGTTAGGCTAAACAAATTTATTTCCTTTACATGCTCCTCGTATGGTTTGTTTCGCAATCTAGGTATCATTTTTGTGACTGCGTTGCACTTGTTCTCTCTGAGAAGGAGGAGGAGGAAAAGAAAGAGAATGTGGAGGAGGACAATGAAAATGAGGAGGCAAAAGGAGAGGACAAAAAATAGACAGAGGAAGAGAAAGACGAGAAGGAATAAACAGACGATTTTACATTTAGACGATCTTATGAAGCTTGGGTAGAATAATGTGGTGGGTAAAAGGAGTAATTGAGATAGTCTTTAGTAGTTTGTTATAGGTAGACGTCTTTCCTAAGCCAAATAAAATCTTCTAATCATTGGCAGAGTCTAATTATAACGATGTCACCGGTACTGAATGGTTTAATAGTGATGTGTAAAGGCCGCGTCATACAGAGGCCGAACGTACTAGGACAAAGTCCTGAATAGGATGACTTGCAAAAAAAAAATCAAATTTCAGGCGGTCCGGGTATATTCTGCATAATTCGGCATACGTTCCGTACTATTCGTGGGTTGGTCTGATGTTGGTCTGATGTTGTTCATGTATGTTGCCGACATTCCGGAGAGTCGGGAAAAATTTAGTGGCTACACTAAATTTCTACGAACATTCGGGTAAAAAAAACGTTACAAAATGGTCGGATGTTGGTCGGGAATTATGCGTAACTCGTTCGGAAGTTGTTCTGATTAATTCGTAGTTCGGTCTTCCGTTTCGTGACTTGTTCGGTACTTTTTTCAATTGCCGAATTTGTTAGGAACTACCCGAACAAATCTCGAACAAATCACGAACAATTCCCGACAAAAATTCGATAAAATTACGATGATTCCCTCGTATTCCAGAATAAAACCCGCACGAGTTACGAATTTTCAGAACAAGTTACGATCAAATTCAGACAAATATACGAATAATGTAGGATGTCTGCTCGATGTATATTGTTTAATTAGGAATTAAATCCGAATTGATTTCGAACAAGTAGAATAGCCTCCTTCTAAAATTAGAGGTTCGCTATTGCTCGCCAGGAAAAAATCGACACCTAAAAGGCACGAAATGTCTTATAGGCTAATATTGATAACAGAATGAGGCGAAAGGTCTCAAAATAGCCAAACTAACGGAACGAACGTCTTAAACCTCAAAACGAATATGCTAAACATGTGGGCCTCTTCTAAAATTAGAGGTTTGCTATTGCTCGCCAGGAAAAAATCGACACCTAAAAGGCACGAAAGGTCTTATAGGCTAATATTGATAACAGAATGAGGCGAAAGGTCTCAAAATAGCCAAACTAACGGAATGAACGTCTTAAACCTCAAAACGAATATGCTAAACATGTGGGAGAAGGGGGTCCAGAAAAAGCGAGCATGTTATAGATACCGGTACCGTACCTCTGTTCTGCCTCTGGGTTCGAACACTACGATTATTTATGGGTATATCGTTATTCTGGCCTTCATTAGTTGATTTTATTGAGATTAGGGAGGACAATAATTAGGTTAGGATACGTTAGTCTTACGTTAGGTGGTACATTATAATACAGTAAACTCGATTACAATACTTTGTTATTATAGCCTACATTTTGTCTAGGTGTATTTGAAAACGAATGAGAGGTGGAAGGATGGAGTGAGGAAGTACATGAACAAAGGCGGTGCTGGTTGGGGGGAGGGGCGTCGACTGACTGGGGACAGAGGTGCTACAGTCGTAAAACAGTCTGATGTTGTTCTCATAATGTTCTTCTCTATCGGTTGTTTGTCGACATCTCATCGGTTAAGTTCGGTTAATTATCCTAAAGCATTCCAATGTCATTCGGATCTGTGTCTGATGATTCGGGTATGGTCGAAAATCATTCTTTGCATAACGATTGTAAGTTCGATTCATGTTCGGTAGTTGTTCGAGATTTTGTCGTAGGTCGTTCTTGACTATCGGATATTATTCTGAACTCGTTCTTGACTATCGGATATTATTCTGAACTCGTTCGGGCCATGTTCCTAATCTTCAAATTTCGGGAGAGTCTCGGCTGTATTCGGTAAAAATGTGCAAGTCATCCTATTCGGGACTTTGTCCTAGTACGTTCGGCCTCTGTATGACGCGCCCTTTAACCGTGTCACTACGATGCCGTCATCGATTCTCAAAGGAACTACCCAACCCGAACAAAATTGTGTAGTGATGGCCAGAAAGAAATTGAATACAAGATGACTTTAATGGGTTGAAGATGCAGAGAGATGATGAGAGGAATAGATAAACATAATAGTAAGAGATGGAAGAGTGAGATCAAACACATGTGACGCTGTTGGATGAACCAACATACAGTGCTAGGGAACTGATTTGAGGGTGCTGTCAAGAAATGGGTTTGTTCTTCGATAAAGTAATTGATTATTAATATTAATATATATTTATTAATTTGTTACAGTATTAAAAAAAACAAAAAATTTAAGGGTATTATTATTACCGGTTATTATTATTATTATTATTATTATAACAACATCTAGATTGAAAATCATTATTTCATGTGTGGAATGTAAAATATATTATTAGTAAAATGTAATCAGCATACTGGATAAGAAAGTGAAAAGCAAACTGACGATTTAATTATAGTTGAGCATGTTGCGATGCAATATACGATAGGCGCGGACATAAGATAATCAGAAGTGTGCGTGTGTGTGTGTGTGTGTGTGTGTGTGTGTGTGTGTGTGTGTGTGTGTGTGTGTGTGTGTGTGTGTGTGTGTGTGTACGCGCAATTTCATGGTATTTACTTAATGGTGTTTTACAGGATTTTCATTAATCTCGTAGTCTCCCGTCTGCCATTAATTTATCACGTGCCTTCGCGCTTGAGTGAATACAGTAGGGTGTGTGTGTAAGAGTACAAAGGAAATCAAGCAACAACATATCTGGTGACCCTTCTAGGCTGCTTGTCCTCCAAAACATCGAGGATCAATTGTCCAGACAGTGGTTTAGAGTGGGTAAGGGAACATTGGAAAGGGAACACTGCCCTGGAACTAATGTCCGTGGCAGGATTAGGAAGTTAGTAGGGGACAGATGGGTTGGTAACTGAGGGGGGGATAAAATAAAGTTATTCATTTACAAATGCAGTCAGTCGCGGGTTTGATGCAAGATATTTGTCCTAGGCGAAGTTTAAATGAATCAACGGTGCTGCAGTCTATAACGTCTCGGGGAAGCCCATTCCACAAGTTGACAACTCGATTGAAGAAGAAATTCTTAGATTCGTGCGAGTTAAAAGATTTACCAAAAATTTTGCAACGTTTCCCCCACGTGTAATTAGATTGGTCGATAGTGAAGTACTTACTACAGTCCATATTGCCGATGCCTTTGATGATTTTGAACACTTGAATTAAGTCGCCTCTTAATCTGCGCTGGGTTAAAGGAAAATAGATTTAAATCTCTAAGACGCTCCTCGTATGGTTTGTTCTTTAGGCTAGGTATATTTTGGTAACTCTACGTTGAACTCGTTCTAGCTTGTCTATATCTTTTTGGTAAGAAGAGGGCGGACTAAGGAATTGTAAAGGGTTAGGATAACTTCATTGGATTGATGCTCAAATGACCTGCCTATAAAGTCAATTATTTTGTTTGCTTTCTTAACAACTTCTGAACATTGTTGACTCGGTTTTAGGTTACTCGATATTGTTACTCCCAGATCGGATTCTCTGTTTACATTCTTAAGCTGAGTGCCATTCATCGAATACTTTGCTTTCTCATTTAGGTATCCGATATGTAGTACTTTACATTTATCCGCATTGAAACTCATTTGCCAAATTTGGGCCCAACATGACAACTTATCTAGATTGTGTTGCATATCGTCAACTTGTTCTTTTGAGAGTACGCTATTTGCAATTTTGTATCGTTAGCAAATTTTGAGATTGTACAGGTGAGACCCTCATCTATGTCGTTGATGTAAATTAGAAAGAAAATTGGTCCTAGTACCGATCCCTGGGGTACCCCGCTACTTACATTGGTCCATTTAGATGCTTACCATTTATGACTACTCTTTGCTTTCTGTCGCGGAGCCAATTTTCTATCCATTTCAACACACCGTCTTGTATTCCATGCGCTTTTAGTTTTAGCAGTAAACGTTGTGGGGAACTTTGTCGAAGGCCTTTTGAAAATCAAGGTATATTATATCTACAGCTTTACTATCATCATAGAGGTTGAGGATATCGTGGAAGAAGTCTAAGAGGTTTGTTAAACAGGAACGTTTGCTACGAAAGCCGCCGAAAGCCGTGTTGAGTATCTTTAAGTATGTTATTTTCCTCTAAGTGATTTACGAGTCTGTCTCTTATGAGCGTTTCTAGCATTTTACATACAACTGAGGTTAAGCTAATTGGACAATAGTTACTGGGTAGGGATTTGCTGCCTTTATTTAGAAATCGGTGTTACGTTAGCTAGCTGCCACTGATCAGGCATGAGAGAGAAAGAGAGAGAGAGAGAGAGAGAGAGAGAGAGAGAGAGACTCGAACGCATGACACAGATTGAGAAAGTGAGAAAGTGTGTGCGAGCCAGAGCGAGAGAGAGGTGGCGACAGGAGCACTGCCTTTGGTGACAACTTGCCTGAGACAATACAAGGATGGTGGTGCCGGCCGTGTGAAGTCTTTGACGGGTTGCCGGCGAGTTCACGTCTGTCACCCGGAGTTGGGGCCTTGACGGGGGCTAGATTGGACGGTGGAGGAGTGGGAAAAGGACGAAGAGAGGGGTGGGAGATGATGGAGAGGGAGGAGAGAACCGGGAGACAGGGAGATGAGGGAGATTTGAGAGAGGGGAGAAGAGTAGAGGGCGGTGGGGAGGGTGAATATAAAAGGGAGACGGAAAGACGTTATAGGGGAGAGAGATGGTTTGAGGATAATGGGTAGGAGAGGGTATAGGATGGGGAGACGGGAGTAACTATAGGGGAGAGAGGAGAGGAGGGGAGATGGTTAGAGAACGTTGGGTGGGAGGGAGAGAACGGTGGGACGTGAGGAAATTACAGGGGAGAAGAGAGTGGAGGGAAGATGGGTAGGAGGGAGAGAATGGGGAGACGGAAGGAAATGAGAGGGGGAGAGGAAGGGGAGGTGAGCAGTCAGAAGTGGGGATAGCAGATACCCAGAGTAAGGGAGGGGGGAGAGAAGGAAAAGTGCTACATCTGATGGGGAGGAGGTGG
This sequence comes from Lithodes maja, assembly GCA_037953745.1. Classification (NCBI taxonomy): domain Eukaryota; kingdom Metazoa; phylum Arthropoda; class Malacostraca; order Decapoda; family Lithodidae; genus Lithodes; species Lithodes maja. Next base: position 82,120 of record JBAKBP010001733.1, on the reverse strand, counting down.
TCACGGGAGGAGGATGTGTTGTGTAGACGATAGAGAGAGAGAGAGAGAGAGAAAGAGAAAATTGATTGATATGATATTTACACCAACGAAGACATAACAAAGGCATCCATTAGGCCCAGTACAAGGGTTCTTGATTACACTGTTATCATAATAGCAGGGCCAATCATCACCTTACAGAAAAGAGGATAGTATTATAATATGCATACGTTAACCAAATATATAGATTATTAAATCGATTTGAGAATAAAAGGAAAAATACAGTAATTCATATTAATACCAACCATAAAGTTATGCCCAGTATCTGGATATATTTTAATTAAGCCACTTACAATACTCGCTTAACCAGCTTATAGGTAGGCGCGTCCTTAATCAACGGGGAGAACTTATACATTTACAGGTTTCGCCTTTAACATTTAATAGGTAGTTGTTGTTTGTGTTGTTGTTCCCCAGGCTGTCTGACCGAACAGCCCTGAGATCCCTAGCAAGGTCGGGCCATAACCGAGCGCCCCCACAGAACCCTCCTAAGATGGAGATTTCTGCGAAAGGAGAGATGGATAGAATGTGTTCCACTTTAGAAGTTAGATAGTCTAAGAATTTTGGATAATCAGTAGAAATAGGGGAGAGATAAACAGCGGAGAAATATTTAGCTTGAGAGTGACAAGAAAGCTTTAGCCAGAGAGTTTAGAATTCAGAAGAGTCTAAGTTGGGAACACAAGAGAAAACGATATTATTGTGCACATATACGCAACATCCACCTTTGGCTTGAATCTGAGGATAGAGATAGTAGGAGGATACAAAGAAGAGTTTGCTGTCAGTAGTCCCAGACACCTGAGTTTCGGTGAGAAAGAGAAGATCAGGGTTGACAGAGGAGAGGTGGTGTTCCACAGTGGAACTTAGAGGAAAGGTCACGAATGTTGCAGACATTTATAGTAAGAGTAGAAGGTAGTGGTCCAGGTCGTATACAAGTCAAACCTTTCACAAAAATATGTTTTACCGCAAAATGTTAGAGGTAATTTTTAAATAAATATAATCGTCTAAACATGACCAGAATAAGACGGAAATTACCCCATCGGACAGCCGAGGTTAACTCCTGTAATGATTTCCCCCAACCTTCATCGACTTCCTCGCTTTTTAAAGATACAAGAGAGGGAAGGAAGGGTGATGTAAAGAGAGGGAAACAAAAAGGAAGTGTTTGAGAGAGAGAGAGAGAAAGAGAGACCGTTACAAATAGTTACAAAGAATAGTTAGTATCTCAGAGACTTTCTTTTCCATTCCAGGGAGATACTTGAAGTGGAGGGAAATAAATCGTTTAGTGTACTACACTCTGTACAGAGTGCAAAATACTGTCTACTGTTTTCTTTAACTGCACTACTAAAGAACTATTTACAACTACTGAGGGAAGTTTGTTCCAGGCAGAACAGATCTATGTGAATTTTTTTCCAAAATGCTAGTACTGAACCATTTCAATTCAAACTTCCACCCATGGTTGTGAGTTATATTCATATTGAGACAAACAATTTTGCCAGAGGCATTTCCAATAGCGAATAGCCTGACTTGGGGTTTGCTTTGGCCAATGTGCATTACCTTGCATTTTTCCAAGCTTAGAAGCATTTGCCATGTCGCCGACCATTCACCCAGTCTGTTAAGGTCCATCTTGAGTTGTTCAACCCCTTTTGGGTTTTTCACATTCATTCCAAGCATTAAGTCATCTGCAAACTTGGAGATCACACTCAACAGACCAATATCGATGACATTGAAATATATGATAAACAAAAGTGGGTCAAGGACAGACGATCTTCAACAGTGATGGGAGTCCACTCGTTGCTGTCTATCTGTTAGCCAACATTCTATCCAATTTGTGATCTCTGTATTGATACCTATTGCACTCACTATTGACATAAGCCAGCATTGAGGCACTTTATCAGGGGTGTTTTCGATTTTTGTTTAAATACAAGTAAATGATGTCTATTGTTCTACTTTTGTCATACTCAGTCAACATTTTATGGGAAAATTCCAGCAAATTGTGAAGACATGATTGGTGTTGCCTGAATCCATGTTCGGAATCTGTAATTAAGTTGTGGTTTTCCGGGTAGCCAACTATCTTGTCTACTAGTGTCCCTTCTAAGAGTTTTACTATAATTTAAACCAAGATAATTGGCCGATCATTCTTGGGACACTCATGATCCCCTTTATTGAGGTTTGGAGTCAAATTGGCCGTCTAATGATTTATTGAAGATTTCTGCCAAGCGAGGTGCTTGTACAACTCGGTGAAGAAAACCATCTGGGCCAGATGACGAGAGAGGGAGAGAGAGAGCGATAGAGAGAGAGAGAGAGAGAGAGAGAGAGATAAAAGTAGAGCAAAATGTTATCAAAGTCAACACATTTCTAATAAGGATATAGTATTGATGTCTTTGGCTGTAGGGCCCTAACACTAATTCCATCTAACGAGAAGCATTGGGAATCAAGTGCAATGTGATATTGCAATGCTTCCTCACACATTTTCCACAAACAAGACAACTTTGACTGTATGGTATTGAAGCAATGTTTGAATTTGGCTCTGCCACTCTTTTAACTTTGGGGGGAGACACTCGTTACAAGCAACCTGCCCTTTGTCTCTTTCATTATACATAAAAAACAAAAATATGTCACCAAACACCGTGCCCACTCCTGGTGATTTTCATAAACAAACAAGTGACACATTACCAACAGCATAGCCATATTCAGAAGTGTTTGACCATTTATAGTAATCAATTTGAAGTTAACTTAAAAATAATCTCTTCATTAGATTTCCCTTGCTCAAAATATTGTCAAAATGAAGTTGTTGATCAAACTTTGACATCATGTGATCTAACGTAGGTACATTATTATGTCTTATTATAATTGAATAACTATCTCTATTTCAACTTGCTTCATATTCATTCACCTTAGTTTCCGTCATTTCCTCCTATTGTGTTGCCTGTGGGTTTATTTGGACAATCTCTGCTCTCCCTTTCTCTCAAGCAATCACGTTCACTTTTGGGTTTCTGTTAAACTCTCTCCCTTCATGGCTTAGTTCTCGGGCAGCATATTTTAGTTGGAACCCTTTGCTCTCTCTCTCTCTCTCTCTCTCTCTCTCTCTCTCTCTCTCTCTCTCTCTCTCTCTCTCTCTCTCTCTCTCTCTCTCTCTCTCTCTGTGTGTGTGTGCGTGCGTGTATGTTTGTAGCCATGTAGATCTGTACATGCAGATAACAAATATTTACAGTATAACTATAATATTCGGATCTCAGTTACGATATTTGGTTTCCATATCTATTGCGCGATATATTTCTATACAGTAGTAGATATGTATATATAAATTAGGAAATAAATATATTGATTACATAATTTTGTTGTTGATAATGAGCGGTTTTCATGAATCTATGCTGTGGATTTCCTTTCGTGATTAAGAAACATCAAATCTCTGTTCACATTCTCTCTCTTGCTCTCACTCACTCACTCACTCACTCTCTCATTCACTCACTCTCTCTCTTTTCTGTAAATTAGTTATATCAGCAACCTCCTCTAACTTATGATCATTTTCTTGCACTCACCCCTTTTTACTCTTTATCTTTCTCTCGCTCCCTCTCTCACTCTCTCCCTCCCTTATTGATTATTCTCATGTTCAACAACCTTCTTTAATTAAATGTGTTCTGTATTCACTCAACTCACTCTCATACTCTCTCTCTCTCTCCAATCTGCCGTGCTATCTGGTGGAGTGTTCATCTTGTCAGTCAGCCATTTTATCTTGCTACTCAATTTGTCTCGGTAAACATTCACCCTCACTTCTCCTTCCCTTCCTCCGGTCGAGTGGCTAGTGCTCTGTCTCTCTCTGTCTCTCTCTTTATATATATATAATATATATATATATATATACAGGTATATATATATATATATATATATATATTCATAGACTACAGTAGATCTGGACTGGACACGAAAATGGAACTTTGCAGTAAGGGACCCAAAATCGGAGATCGAACCCCCAAGTTTGAACCTCGAAACCGCGAAAATATCACATTTTCGCGGTTTTCAATTTCGAACTTGGGGATTCGTTCTCCGATTTTGGGTCTCTTACTGCTAAGTTCCATTTTCGTGTCCAGTCCAGATCTACTATAGTCTATGATACAGTATAAATATATATATATATATATATTAAAGATATTCACAATATGAATGTCAACGAATACTTCACAATTGATCATTCATAGTAACCTAGAGGAATTGGTTGTAAGACAAATGGAAAGCCTTTTCACTTATATGAGGAAAAGTATTTGTTTTTCTATCAAGTGGACTACCTAACTATGACATTGAGTGTAGTACTGTTAAACTTCAAAATTTGAGTACATAAATATCTTGCTCTTAACTTCTAGTTAACTGCGAATAATACTATTCTTTACTGGGTTATCGTTTCCATTTTTCACATAGGCTAAAGGTGCGGTCACACTATGAAGACTTAAGGTAATTACCGCGGCGACTCAAGGAGTGCTGATTGTCTTTGCCGATCATCCGTAACTTGACCAAGAGTAAATATCTGCCTGAGGCAGGCTGGACGGCATCACGGATCACGGCATCATGGATGGGGCTACACGGAGACCTATCATAGCAGACCGCCGGCGTCATGCGGCGCAACGAGGCAACAGGACGGCAAAAGGAAGGCAACTTGACGGCCTTCGTGTTACGCAGGTCCCCTACTCGCGCTGGCGCGCGAGCCCCGCCACGTGGCGCGTGTCGGGGCCAACGCTTTGGCGACGCATGGCGCCACACGGCGCTGACCGGTCGGCTACCGGTCCCCCTCACGCGCATACCGGTGGGCGCGTGACGGCGCTTGCCTCACGACCGCGGCTAGCTCGGCGACCAATTTTCCATGCCTCTTGCATGTTCAAAGCAAATCGAAACCAGCCACGACCATCCTGGCCACCCATCGTACCGTACTGTACCGTGGGGATGCGCGGGGACCACCCACGACGCGCGGTGACTTAGATGAAGTCCTCCTTAAGACCTCTAAGTCACCGCGGTAATTCCCTTAAGTCTTCATAGTGTGACTGCCGCTTAAGTACTTTAATTACAAGCAGCCTTGTAAGGATTAATAATCCAGTCGTTGCTTCTTTTCCTTTGTAATCTTCTTTTGTAATCATTTGTACTTTCATTCTCTCCTTATCTTGATCACAGAAAATATATAATCATAAGTTCATATTAAATGACTAGCCTTGCAATTGGAGCATACTGTGCAATTCTTAATTGTCTCCAAACTTCATAAAGGACATTAACCCGGCAGCTGAGACATGTCTTCGGGAAGGCTTATAGAGTTACTGCGACATGCCTTCAGGAAGCGCGATTCTGAAATGCATTCAAAAAGTGCACCGACAGGACTAGGCAGCAAAAAATTGGATCAGGAATAGGCTATCTATCTATCTATTGCCTGACGCCGTGATCCCCGAAGGGGTGGCCACGAACGAACCGCCCCCATGCACCTCTGTCCCCAGTCAGTCGACGCCCCTCCCCCCAACCATCACCGCACCATTCATATACTTCCTCACTCCATCCTTCCACCTCTCTTTCGGTCTACCTCTCCCTCTCTGTCCCTCCACCTCGCTCTCGTACACCCTCTTAGTCATTCTCTCGCTTTCCATACATTCCATATGGCCGAACCATCTCAAGTTATTCCTTTTCACACTTTCCAGCACATCTACCTCCACACCATACCTCCTTCTTACTTCGTCATTAGTCTGTCTATCCCTCCATGTAACTCCGCACGCAAATTTTGAAACCAAGTATCACAACACACACCTCACACACACAATCACACTCAAACACACCTTTATTATCATGGAGGTGATGGCAGGGCTCTGGGACAGTCCCGCAACCACAGGTATATCTCATAATACTATAAACATACGCGAGCAAGTGAAAGCAACGGCCCTTGTGCAAGCATAGCTAGCTACAAGCATCATTGATAGCAACAATAAGAGGATAAATTCCTCCCTCCTATCCACCCACACCTACTCCTGAGTTGTTCATTCCTTCTCTTACAGCTTTATGTGCTTTATTCTTCCTCTACACCTAATTTCTGTGTGATAATTATTCACATAATACCTTGTGATTAAATAATATTGATTTATATGGGAGACATAAGGAATATTACATAATTCTTTCCTCTGGCATCCCGTCTGACCAATGTGAACCTGCTAGATTTCCGCAACACTCACTAAGTAGGTCACTTCCCTGCGTTTACAACGTTTCACACTAGGACAGAATTTTAATTTGTCCATTTAATTTTCCACATTTGACAGCATACACTCATGGGCAGCTTCGTCGAATTGCTCAGATGGCACCATGAACGAAGAAGAGCTATAGCACGACCTATGACCTCCATGCGTTCAAACATGTACGTTTTCCATAACCCGGGTCAATTTATTGCCATGTCTGTGATGGCTAAATGGCTATACAGCAATGCACTCCGAGATTGTCTAAAACAGGATGTGGCGAATTTAGGACGTAACGGATTAATCCGCCATTAATATATAATATATCCCAGCCCTAATATGAAAACCATACAATGAAAAACCTATTTGACTTGAAAAAACATATGAGGACAAGTGATAACAGAAGAGAGTGCTTCAAGAGGAAACATATAAATATTAATAGGAAGGAAAGGAAACACTTATACAACTTAAGCCTTTTCAGAGTTGACAGTATTTTACTTAATTTTGGCTAACTTTAGACGATTTGACTCAGATTTGGACGGCCCTCTACAAAACAAAAGTATATAATTTATAGTAATTAACTCGGACTGCTATATCTCCATACCTAGAAATAAACGTCTACTACTAGCCAGAATAAATGCAAGTAACGTGTATTTGTACCATGAAAGAGTTAAAATATCTTCTCCTATACAATAATAAGTGGAATCAGCTCTTTAATAAAGTAACAGCTTGTGGCTTTAATTTAACATTTAAAAAATAGTTATGGTATAAATAATAATGAAAATGAAAATATAATACTAGGAATGAACACTGCTTTCACTTGACGAGAACCTAGGTGAACAAAATAATGCTAGTCATGCATGTGTTTTTGTTTTCAAACTGTCTTTATAATCCTTTAGACGATTGTATAAACCTGCAAGGGCATTCACTATTGTGTCCATTGTGCAGCTTTATTCCCGGTGGAATTACAGGTTAAGGAGAGAGCCTTCTGATTTACAGGTTAAGGAGAGAGCCTTCTGATTTACAGGTTAAGGAGAGAGCCTTCTGATTTGTTTTCAGTTCTTTTAGTTTCCCTTAGTTTGGGGTTTTGACATCTTTCCTAGAATTAATTCCTGTCCATGTCAGTGGGATCGTTAAATATGTGTACCCAGTGTATTTATGTAAATTTTCGTTAACATATCTCGCTTCCAATAATAGTCTCCCCTTGCATCGTTCACTTATCATCATCATCATCATCATCATTCTCTCTCTCTCTCTCTCTCGCTCTATCTCCCTTTACATGCAATGTCGTCGCTGTATTTTTCTGTCAGTTTCTTTTCCTTTCCATAACACCGAGATATTTTTTCCTTTGTTCCTTCCTTCCTTCCTGGCTTCCTTCCTTCCTTCTCTTGGTTCTCGGTTTCATTTCTCTAATATATTTTCCATTAGTCTCTTAATCCTTAATTTGATGTATATATTTGTTTCTGTCTTTGTTTTTTGCTCCTTTCGCTAATATGTAGTAGTTAGCCATTATTTATCTATATCTATCTTAAATTGCAATACCCTTAGATATTGAAAGCAATTATGAAAAATCGTGGCAAATTTTAAAAATGGGGATACCTGATTTGTATTTATTTTTAGTAAATACTGCTTAGTTCCTTCACTACAGAAACGCCATTGCTTTATGGGTTACCTTACATTAGACCAATATATTCAGTTTAGGAAATACGTCTCATAGTACAGGAGATATTAACTATCTTAAGTAACCCCTGCTGTGCAAAGTTACCATGTGTTGTGTGTGTGTCTGTGTGTGTGTGTGTGTGTGTGTGTTTCTAGTATGACTAACTAGAGGATTTGATGTAATTCACAAAAGGTCTCTTCTCATAGTCAATGGAAAATGTGATTTACAATTCCTTTACTAGAATTACACTGTCAGCAAACGAACGTTAAACGTGAACGTGTCTTGCATTCGCTATAACATTTAATCTCTAGAAGTCAAAGGGGTAACAAATATTGTAATCATTCGTCAGATGCCAATAGGTCTGAAGAGTGTATTTACTGTCAATATAATTATACACAAGCTAGGTATGTGTTCGTCATTGTAAACATTTGAAATGCATGGAGTGAAAACAATTTAGTACTTTTGACTAACAATAAAAATATATAGAAATCCAAATGGAAATGTTGTTGAATTCTTAACTCTTTCATTTCAGAGTTATTTTTAACTAAGCAAATCGTCTGATGAATGGTGTTAGTCTCTTATTTTTTATTGCTAAATGTTACTCCTATGTTAACAAATATTTAACAATAACAAACATTCGTCTGTATGAATGATGTGAGGTAAAACAGAACATATTTCGTAATTGAAGATATCCCCTCCTATGTTTCAATTTATGATAACTTGTATTCATTATTGTTTGTAACCAGCATGTACCTCTCGCACACATATATACATGAAGGTTTTATAAGAGGTATATACAAATCATTGGCTATAATGATAGTGATTTAGCTTTCTATCCAATTTGGCTATACAATGGGTTTATTACTACTAATATATCGTTATAGATGCTTATGTTCACCTCGGTTACCCTCTTGATACCCATTTCAAAAATATTGTTTGTATATGCATGTTCCTCCAGTTTCTGGGGAAGTGAAGCGTGATAGAAAATGTGAGGCGGGGTGAAAAGAGGTGGGGGTTAGGGGAGGTTACTATAGTTTATTCGCTGTAAAATCTATGACCTTTATCCTCTGTAACTCAAAAAGGGCTACAGCAAATAGGCTGAAAATTTCCACATCTATGCCTCGACTGACTCTTCCCAAATGGTAGAAATATTAGTTCGATTACTTAAGTCGTTTTTGAGGTACAGAGGTTAGAGGTCATGATTTTTCGCCTACTTACAGTGACTAGACTATAGCTGCACTGCCAATAGATTATGCTTTGTGAATTAGCGACGACATTTAATATTCACAGCGTAGACTAATATATTGCTCAGGGATATACAGTATTTATAGTTTGAACGATAATTTATGGGTTGACAGTTTTGCTAGTATTGTTGTAAGACCATTCATCATCATTAAAATTATGCAGTAACCAGTTATAGGAGGCAAATATACAGTATAGGCCTACAGTTCTATGCAGCTTTTCTACCAGGTTCGTGATGTTTAATATATTGACTACGGGTGCCCCATTCTAAATTTAATATAATTGTGTAGCGTCCGCCAACTTAAAATGTAAAATCATACATTGCTCATTTTCACCCCCTTAACCCCTTCAATAACATGGAGTATCTGTTCGTGTTTTCTTGTTAACCCTAGACGATTGTGTACATTACCTAGCTGGTGAAGTGGAAAGTGTCTTGGAGTCACACCCAAATGGCGCCAAGATCGAGTCCAGCTTCGAATATTTTTTTTCTCAAGCACTTCTTGTTAAATCCGCCATGATCTGGCGGACCCAAAGCCTTGACCTGGGTGACTGTCCATATGAGTACTTTTGTTAATCTAATTACCTACATATATCGTTAAATTCTCCCACAAGGGCAGAACTCATCTAGGACCGTTGTGCAGTTTATGAATAACCTTAACATTTAAATCAGTAAAATATATATCTAACAATTGCTTGACCCCAATTTTACCCTTCTAGTTTTATTTAATCGTTTATGAATATCCACACTAAAACGAAAGAGTGTCCCGTGGTGTTTTGCAATGGTTACTACAAGAGGATACTTTAATATAATATAGCACCATAGTATAATAGTAACATACTTTAATATAATATAGCACCATAGTATAATAGTAACATACTTGAATATTAACAAGAACATAATCAGACTCTCATGAACGATTACGATATCTACGTTTTATCTTATTGGCTATTCCTTCTGCGCTTTATTATTTGGTTTATATATACATAACATTACCATATACAGTATATATACATACATACACATACACTCACTCTCTCTCCACTTCCCTAGCGTTCCCTACCAACTCCAACATTTACATATTCCTCTCTCCGCCACTCTTCCTCTCCATATCTCTCTCTTTCAGCGCTGGCATTTGCATTCTGTTAACAGCTTCTCTCTTTAATTTTCTCCTGCTGCATACTCTATAGTCTCTCTATCTCTCCCACTTGCTCTCGGTCTCTCCAAACGCACACTCACGTATATGTGTGTATATACAATATATATATTGTGACGCACCCAGTGCGTAGCAACGTAACCTGATTGTACTCCTTGGTACTCCACTGTACCGTCACGGACCGTGTACCATGCTGGCTGCTTATATTGAGTGTGACAACGTATAACTATGTTCTTTGTATCTCTGCAAAGGTCTCGTCATTTGCTAACCAGTGGTGGGTTTTGTTTTAAGCCATGTCGAGACCTTCCATTTAATATGTAGTATCAATAGAGAAGTTGATAGATGAGATGATAGGAATTCAGAGAGAGAGAGTGAGTTAGACTTCAGAGCGAGAGGGTAGCGGTGCGCCACGCTGCCGGGGGGGGGGGGGGGGGGGGGGGGGTTGCCAGACGTATGGACCGGTTGGCAGCCCTGCGCTTATAGCTAGGTGCGACAGGGTTGGTAGTACATTGCCGCCTGCCTATGCTGTCTGGGCTGCCCATGTTGTCGTACAGCACATTGCCTGGAGGCTCGCTGTGTGCTCTATGACCAGGTTGCCTAGAACCTTTGAGACTCTAACATCCCTTGCCCTCTCTCCCAATTTCTCACGGTTGCACTCTTTCTCTCTGACGACATTACTCTCATTTCATTCTTCTCTCTATTTAAATGCATACCCTTCCCTTGAGGTCCTAAAGGAGTTTCAGCACTCACCTCTCGTATTACTCTTAGGACAAGCATATATTTACATGTATTAGATTTAAGGGGTTAATGTGAACAGCGATCTTCTTGATGAGGATAGTTGGTGAACGTTCTACATGTTCACGAGTTATATGCCCAGCTCATCATCCAATTTGTGACTAGACTAGTGCCATGTGTAAGAGCCCGACCATGCCCAGGAGTTGTCTGTAGAGGGGTGAGGACTTAGCCTTGATTTGCCTACCGAGCCAGGAGCGAGTGTAGTACCAGAGACTACAGCTCGCTCGTAGTGCCAGTATAGTAGAGTAACGTAATTTATCTGTCCTTGTGTTCTCTGCAGTCTTTTCCTGGGTTCTCGCTTTCGGTGCTGGGACTCGTTGTTCCTGTGACTTGGCCTGCTAGCTAGAACACATGGGGATGATGAGTGGGTGATATCTTTATTTTACTATGCATTGCAGCTCTCTTTAAGTTTATGTATGTAACACTTTACAATACACATTACTCACACACTAGACAACACTATTAATACTTTCATGTATCAATTAACTGCACTGTCGTTTTGCTGCTGTTTCCGGAGTTCTATTGCGTAGGGCGCATACGGACTCAGAGGGGAGACAGAGTGAGAGAAGCGAAGTAGCCTATGCGGTAGTAGGCTACCGGCGCAGTACTGTTGCCTGCAACCTTTTAGTTATTCCAAGTATAGATTCATTCTTATAATAAGTGACTACTATTTATGTTCCTTCCATGTGTATTATTAGGTATCTACTGGATCATGAACATCTTGTATGCTACATGCTAGTGCATGTTAGTAGGGGACAGTTATTCTAGTGCACGCGCTTTCAAGTAGGCGTGTACATTTGTCATTTAGCATTTCACTGTCATACCTTTAGCCTGCTTCTATTCTACATTATTAGAGGCTTAATATTAACGTAGTTTCTTGAGTATTGCATTTCTTTAGTAATAACGTAACCTATAAATGTCTGAGGGAGTTTAGCCTCATAGCCTACCCCTGTTGTACACTTTCGCCGAGTTAAGGTACCTCGTTACCATAGACGATAACTCTGTAGGGCGTTGGTGCTTTTGTTGTCTGGAGCATATAGTATTTGGGACTGGAATCGAGCGTGTCGTTGTCACATAAGCCATTTCTGTCCTACGATCAAGAATCCCGAATATGTATTGCCGATCCAGCCGTAACAAAATGGCGACCTTGCACAAGATTCAGTAGTATCCTATCACATGTTTTTTGGAGAACTATTCTATGCTACCTAGTAGAGCTGGCTAGAATTTTCTTGCATATTGGAGGAATTTTTATTGTGTCATTATTGTATTGGTGGACTTGCAGATTGTTTCGTTAGGGGTGTCTAGAGTAGAGTCATTCAAGCATCTTTAACATTTTGTGAGTCGAGACTGCAATTAGTAATAAGCACTTCTTTTTTTTTTATGAACAGCAATTGTATAACCAGCACTATGTCAAATGACTCATCATTTACGGGGGAGGATAACACGGTACAGCCTAGTAACCAGCAAGTACAACAGATGTTTAGGGAGGGGAGTATTATAAGTGGAGAGAGGGATGCCCGGGCATTTTTGCAGACACCTTTGACCGAGCAGCGCCTGCAGGCTATTGATTGTTACGGTCTTCGCTGTTTAGCCACGGTTTTGGGGCGGGACTGTCCTGACAGTTGGCCCAAGAAGAATTTGGTGGCATGTTTGTTGGGTGATGGCGATGGGGCGGTGGGTGGAGTGGGGTCTTGGGGGGTTCCCTCCAAGCCTCCATTCCACTCTACCCCTGAGCTGGGCCCTCAGCCAGCGAGTCTTAGCACGATGCAGCAGGAGGGTTCTCAAGGGCAAGCTGGCTTACCCGTAAACACGTCTCGGTGTGGATCCCCCATTTTGTGCTCTCCCCCCCCAGGCCTGTCTCCTGAGATGTTATTTCAGCTAGAACTAGCTAAGTTTAAGCTGCAGGAGACTCAGATACAACAGGCTAGTATAGAACGCATAGAGGTTGCTAGAATCCAAGCCAATCAGGATGCAACCAGGTACCAGGCTGAAATGGATGTCGAGAAGTCTAGAGTAGAGACCACGGGGCGTCATCTCGGTGGTGGGCACTGGGTTACAGACTCACTTTCGCATTTAATTAAGTTAGTACCCGCATTTGATGAGACAGCAGTGACTGAGTTTTTTGCTCGTTTCGAAAAGAAGTGTCGTGAGTATGACTGGCCGGAGGTTAAATGGGCAGCATTAGTTTCATCACGTCTAGTGGGTAAGGGGTTGAAAGCCTACGATGCACTGTCACTGGACGAGAGTGTAGTGTATGGACTGGTGAAGGAGGCTGTGCTCCGGGCCTACGAACTGCAACCCGAAACTTATAGATTGAAGTTCCGTGGCGTGAATAAGAAGAGCGACGTCAGTTTTATGGAGCACGCACGGGACTTAACAG
>JBAKBP010001733.1:60000-68468 GCA_037953745.1 Lithodes maja | reverse complement strand
TCAAGTGAATACATAGACCAACAAATAACCACTACCCCCTCAAGTGAATACATAGACCAACAAATAACTACTACCCCCTCAAGTGAATACATAGACCATCAAATAACTACTACCCCCTCAAGTGAATACATAGACCAACAAATAACCACTCTACCCCCTCAAGTGAATACATAGACCAACAAATAACCACTACCCCCTCAAGTAGAATACATAGACCAACAAATAACCACTACCCCCTCAAGTGAATACATAGACCAACAAATAACTACTACCCCCTCAAGTAAATACATAGACCAACAAATAACCACTACCCCCTCAAGTGAATACATAGACCAACAAATAACCTACTACCCCCTCAAGTGAATACATAGACCAACAAATAACTACTACCCCCTCAAGTAAATACATAGACCAACAAATAACACTACCCCTCAAGTGAATACATAGACCAACAAATAACCACTACCCCTCAAGTGAATACATAGACCAACAAATAACTACTACCCCCTCAAGTGAATACATAGACCATCAAATAACTACTACCCCCTCAAGTGAATACATAGACCAACAAATAACACTACCCCCTCAAGTGAATACATAGACCAACAAATAACTGCTACCCCCTCAAGTGAATACATAGACCATCAAATAACTACTACCCCCTCAAGTGAATACATAGACCAACAAATAACCACTACCCCCCTCAAGTGAATACATAGACCAACAAATAACCACTACCCCCTCAAGTAAATACATAGACCAACAAATAACCACTACCCCCTCAAGTGAATACATTGACCAACAAATAACTACTACCCCCTCAAGTAAATACATAGACCAACAAATAACCACTACCCCCTCAAGTGAATACATAGACCAACAAATAACGACTACCCCCTCAAGTGAATACATAGACCAACAAATAACTACTACCCCCTCAAGTGAATACATAGCCAACAAATAACTACTACCCCCTCAAGTAAATACATAGACCAACAAATAACCACTACCCCCTCAAGTGAATACATAGACCAACAAATAACTACTACCCCCTCAAGTGAATACATAGACCAACAAATAACTACTACCCCCTCAAGTAAATACATAGACCAACAAATAACCACTACCCCTCAAGTGAATACATAGACCAACAAATAACCACTACCCCCTCAAGTGAATACATAGACCAACAAATAACTACTACCCCCTCAAGTAAATACATAGACCAACAAATAACCACTACCCCCTCAAGTGAATACATAGACCAACAAATAACCACTACCCCTTCAAGTGAATACATAGACCATCAAATAACTACTACCCCCTCAAGTGAATACATAGACCATCAAATAACTACTACCCCCTCAAGTGAATACATAGACCAACAAATAACCACTACCCCTTCAAAGTGAATACATAGACCAACAATAACTACTACCCCCTCAAGTGAATACATAGACCATCAAATAACCACTACCCCCTCAAGTGAATACATAGACATCAAATAACCACTACCCCCTCAAGTGAATACATATACCATCAAATAACCACTACCCCCTCAAGTGAATACATAGACCAACAAATAACTACTACCCCCTCAAGTGAATACATAGACCATCAAATAACCACTACCCCCTCAAGTGGAAAGCGTTATCGCGATTAGGCCTATATTAGGTAAGGAATTAACATGGAAATTCAATTCAGTATGAAATAGCTTCGAACATTAATGGGCAGCATTAAGGGGAGGCAGACCGTTTATTGTTTGTTATTTTGGTCTATTAATTCATATATTCCTTAGTTTTCTCCCTAGACTTCTATCAAGCTTAGAAAAAAAAAACCCTAGACCCCCCCTTTCAAGATAAATTTTTAAATTTTTCGGTAGAAAAATGTCCCGGCCGAAGGCCGATTCTTCTTATAATTTCAGGCTCGCTATCGCTCGCCAGGAAATAATCAACACTAAATGGTACGAAAGGTCTTTAAAATTGACAACGAAATGGGGCGAAAGGTGTTAAAATCGCCAAACTAATGTGCCCGAACGTCTTATAATCTAAAAAACAATGGGGCTAACATGAGGGAGAAGGAGGGTCCACAAAAACGGTCTTCCTCCCCTTAAGCCGGTATCACACGAGAGCTTTTATACTTAACATTCGATGATCAACATTTTTTCTGGCAACATTTCTGGCCTATTTTGCACCGGTGGGGGAAACTAGACTGATGGTGGTAGATGGATTTAGATGACCGAAGTATCTTAAGAGGAGGTATTTAGTTTGTTCCCTAGACCTCCATCAACCTTAAAATTACACCCCCTCGAGTCCCTTTCAAGATAAATTTGTACATTTTTCGGTAGAAAAATGTCCCGGGCTCGCTATCGCTCGCCAGGATAAAATAGACACCTGAATTGCACGAAAGTTCTTAATATGGGGTGAAAGTTCTGTAAAATCGCTAAACTAATGGGGCAAACGTTTTATAATATAAAGCAATGGGCTAAGAGGCAAGAAGGGGGCTAAAAGAGGGAGAAAGGGGTCAAGAAAACAATCCCTTAAGTAGAGATCTCCCCTTAAATGTTAACCTCATAAGCTGCCAGACCAGTGTTGAGGGGAAAAAGCGCTCATGTGATACCGGCTTCACTGTATAATTTGAAGGGGAAGTGGTTAGTTTTTGGTATATTTATTTACTTATTCATTTATTTGTTTAGTTTCCATGGTAGACCTCCATCAATGTTTACAAAACCCCCCCTAGGGCCTAGACCCCCCTTCAAGATAAATATGTAATTTTTTCGGTAGAAAAAAAATGGCCGGTTCCTCTTAAAATTACAGGCTCGCTATCGCTCGCCAGGAAAAAATCGACACCTAAATGGCACGAAAGGTCTTAAAAATTGAAAACGAAATGGGGCGAAAGGTGTTAAAATCGCTAAGCTAATGGTCCGAACGTTTTAAAATCACTAATGCGACTAAACACGAGGGAGAAGGGGTCCAGGAAAAAACTCCCAACCATCTCCCTTAAATCGTTATGGGTATGAAAAGGGTAATTTAGGTGTCCATAAGAATGTACCCATTAAAAGGTATATTGGTGGTAATAAAGATATACTATGCAAGGATAGAGAGGTTAAGGGAGGTTTCTAGTGTGTTGCTTAGACCTCCATCAAGCTTAAAATTACATCCCCTAGACCCCCTTTCAAGATAAATATGTACATTTTTCGGTAGAAAAATGTCCCGGCCGAAGGCCGAAAAAGATTCCTCTTAAGTTACAGGCTCGCTATCGCTCGCCAGGAAAAAATCGACACCTAAATGGCACGAAAAGTCTTAAATTTGACAGAAATGGGGCGAAAGTTATTAAAATCGCCAAACTAATGGGGCAAACATCCTAAAATCTCAAAAGCAATGGGGCTAAACAAGAGGTAGAAGGAAGTTCGAAAAAAAAATCCCTCAAGTGGAAACCTCCCCTTGACCCTTTGAGTACCAGCGAAGTGTTATATTTGATTGTAGCAATATTAAGACGATATTATGCAGCTTGGGAAGGATCTGTGGGTTAGTTATATAAGGTGTGGTTGAGATAGCTTCAAGTCTTATTATCCCTAGAGGTCCTTCCTAAGCTGAACATAATCGTCTAATCGTTGCCAGAATATGATGAAATGGAAGTCCCTGGTACTGGATGGGTTAAGGGGAGATTTCCCACTTGAGGGATTTTTTTTTCTGGATCCTTTCTCCCTCATGTTTAGCCCCATTGATTTTGAGATTTTAAGACGTTCGCCCCATTAGTTTGACTATTTTAAAGAACTTTCGCCCCATTTATGTCACTTTTAAGATCTTTCGTACCATTTAGGTGTCGATTTTTTTTCTGGCGAGCGATAGCGAGCCTGTAATTTAAGAGAAACCGGCCTTTGGCCGGGAAATTTTTCTACCGAAAAATTTACAAATTTATCTTGAAAAGGGGTCAAGGGGGTGTAATTTCAAGCTTGATGGAAGTCTAGGGAAACGCACTAAAACCCCTGCCCCTTAAGATCCATGGATATACCCAATGAGCATACTATATATTTATTTTCCATACCCTTGATTGTTTTCAGTATCCTATTTAGTTCCTTGAGGCGTATGACGCGTTCGACAGTATATTCTGGCTATTATAAATAATGATTCTATTTAGGTTAGGAAGGGTTTATGTATGCCAGAGGGTTAAGGGGAGGTTTTTAGTTTGGTCTCTAGATATCCATCAAGCTTAAGATTGCACCCCCTTGAGCTCCTTTCAAGATAAATTTGTACATTTTTCGGTAGAAAAATTTCCCGGCTGAAAGCCGGTTCCTCGTATATTACAGGCTCGCTATCGCTCGCCAGGATAAAATCGGCACCTAAATGTCACGAAAGGTCTTTAAAATTGACAAAAATGGGTCGAAAGGTCTTAAAAATCGTCAAATAATGGGGCGAACGTCTTAAAATCTCAAAAGCAATGGGGCTAAACATGAGGGAGAAAGGAGTCAAGAAAAAATCCCTCAAGTGGAAATCTCCCCAAGTGAGATAGCCTTTACCCTCTTAATCCACCCTAAGCTATGTAAAATCTTATAATGTTTTTTGTTCTGTCAAAACCCGCCATGATCCTCACGGGGTTACCTTGTACTGTGTGATTCGTATAGGCTGTCAAAACCCGCCATGATCCTCACGGGGTTACCTTGTACTGTGTGATTCGTGTCTAGCTTGTGTTTGTATAGGCTGTCAAAACCCGTCATGATCCTCACGGGGTTACCTTGTACTGTGTGATTCGTGTCTAGCTTGTGTTTGTATAGGCTGTCAAAACCCGTCATGATCCTCACGGGGTTACCTTGTACTGTGTGATTCGTGTCTAGCTTGTGTATGAAAAGGCTGTCAAAACCCGTCATGATCCTCACGGGGTTACCTTGTACAGTACTGTGTGATTCGTGTCTAGCTTGTGTTTGTATAGGCTGTCAAAACCCGCCATGATCCTCACGGGGTTACCTTGTACTGTGTGATTCGTGTCTAGCTTGTGTTTGTATAGGCTGTCAAAACCCGTCATGATCCTCACGGGGTTACCTTGTACTGTGTGATTCGTGTCTAGCTTGTGTTTGTATAGGCTGTCAAAACCCGTCATGATCCTCACGGGGTTACCTTGTACTGTGTGATTCGTGTCTAGCTTGTGTTTGTATAGGCTGTCATAAACCCGTCATGATCCTCACGGGGTTACCTTGTACTGTGTGATTCGTGTCTAGCTTGTGTTTGTATAGGCTTTTCTTTAACTTTTGTGAGAAATTGACTTGTTCCCATTTTCATTACCCGATTATTTCAATGTAATTCTAGCCAAATATGCTGTTCATTATGAAACATAGGCATCATTATGATGCTGAGACAATAGTATCATATTTGTTTCTATTGACGATCAATAAATTGCTGCTTAAGAATTAAATGATTTTTCCGCCAGTTAAAACAAATGGAGTATAGTATTAATTAAGTGTATGTATGTATGTATGTACGTACAGTATGTGTATTAAGTGTATATATGTATGTACAGTATGTGTATTTGTATATATAATATGTACCTTACTATGTACCGGTACGTATAGATATATGTATGTAAGAGAGGTTGTGTACACCCGGATGTGAGGGGTTCACGTGAAGGTCTGTGTGTGTGTATATTGACACAGGGCTCTCACGAATATAACATCCTCTCTCTCTCTCTCTCTCTCTCTCTCTCTCTCTCCTCTCTCTCTCTCTCTCTCTCTCTCTCTCTCTCTCTCCTCTCTCTCCTCCTCTCTCTCTCTCTCTCTCTCTCTCTCTCTCTCTCTCTCTCTCTCTCTCTCTCTCTCTCTCTCCTCTCTCATCCTTCTCTCTCTCTCTCTCTCTTCTCTCTCTCTCTCTCTCTCTCTCATCTCTCTCTCTCTCTCTCTCTCTCTCTCTCTCTCTCTCTCTCTCTCTCTCTCTCTCTCTCTCTCTCTCTCTCTCTTGTTTCAAATTATTTTGTTCTTGCGCAAAATAGGCTTAAATTGGGTCAGGGGACATTTAAGCTATTAATGTTATATACTGTGACTTAACCCTTTCAGTAGTATGACGCCTTTTTCGTTCTGGCACAGACGATTTCACTCGGCTATGGAATGCCCTCTATGAATCGAAAGGGTAATATGTATCTCGCCTATTTCATTAACTCCCACACCAGATATTTTCTAATCTTAATAAAAATCGTGTTGTAATAGCTGGGATAAAATAAAAGTGTGCGTGATGGTATGGTGGATGCGTTAACCCCTTCAGCATAGGAGGACGCTACTTATATTGTAGTCTGGCTATCGTTAGACAGCTTTGTTCAGTTTTGGAAGGCTCTATAGGAATCAAAGGGGCAAAATCCAACTCTATTGATTCTGGATACTCACTGTGCCTTCCTAATCTGAATAAAATAATTTACTGATAGTCTGAATTGGCCTAACAAAAAGAAACGCGTGTTATTACTGAATGAGTTAACCAACCGGTAACATGAATCATTATTACACAATGGCAGAACAAAACACTGGAGCCTATCATGGTCATAAATAATCCTTGAAATATGCATTAGCTTATTTAACCGTATATAATGTTATACTATTTAGTATGCATTGCAATATATTCAACTTTAGCGTGTATTTGTAAGTTAATGTGTGTGTATGCACAGATATATGTGCGGGTGTGTGTGTGTGTTCGTTCAGTTTTATGTTCGCAGGTGTGAGTGGGAACTATGTCAACAGGTGTGTGTGTGTGTGTCCAGTTTTATGTTCGCAGGTGTGAGTGGGAACTATGTCAACAGGTGTGTGTGTGTGTGTGTCCAGTTGTATGTTTGCAGGTGTGAGTGGGAACTATGTTAACAGGTGTACCATGGACAGATGTGTAAGTGTGTGTAAGTGTGTGTGTGTGTGTGTGTGTGTGTGTGTGTGTGTGTGTGTAAAACAAGGACTGGTGTACACATGTATAACAAGGAAGGACAGTAACAGGCGTGGGCAGTATAACAATAGCCTGAGTGTGTGTGAGTATGTGTGTGTGTGTGTGTGTATGTAAGTGTGTGTGTATGTGTGCCCTTGTGTGTGTTTAACCCTTGTGGGGCGGGAGACGTGTTTATGAGATAGTGGAAATTCACGCGCCCAATGGTCCAAATTGTCTTGATACCTCGCATGATCAAATTTGGTCACTTGCCCTATAAAGGGGGTAAGATCTATTTTACAATATATTTACCTCAGCAGTATCACACAATTCTTTAGTAGAGGAGTTTACCATTTCAGGATTTGAGGACATTTCTTCATTTGATTCTGGTTATTAGTACTGGTAGACAATATTATTTAGCTCAAGATGGAATTTTGGAAGTCAGAGGGTTATTGGAGATATGCTTTACCTCCTTGATTCTTAGAGATTTAGAGGGCCATACATAGCTAAGTTAAATCGTTCAATGATAGCCATAATAATAATATCTCTTTTATCTGAGTATCTCCTTAAAAATTAGCTGTGAAGTATTATAAATGCCAATTAAACCGAGACTCTCATTCTCTCTCTCACACACACACACACACGCACACACACACACACACACACACACACACACGCAGGCACGCACACACACACACACACATACACACACACACTCTCTCTCTCAACACAAACATATCACTAACTTTGACAGTGGGAAATCCCCCTTCTCATCTTGTTCTGTCTACCTGCCAAGCCCCTTTCTACCCCTTATGCTTCCCCTCTATTTCCTACCCTTTCTTCCTTCTTCCTCTTCCCCTTTGTTTCCTCCTGTCCTCTTCTTTTCTTTCCTCTCTTCTCTCCTTCCCTCTTATTTCCTTTCCTATTCCCACTCTTTCCTTCCTTCCTTCCTTCCTTCCTTCCCCCTCTTCCTTCCTTCCCCTCTTCCTCCTTCCCTTTTCCTTCTCTTCCTCCTTCCCTTTTCCTTCTCTTCCTTCTTTACTTTCCCCTTCCTTAATTTTTCCTTCTCTCCCCCCTTCCCCCACTTCCTCTTTCTCTTTCCCTTCCCACTTCCCCCTCCTCTCTATCTCTTCCTCCTTCCATGTGTACTCCTTTCCCCTCCGTACCCTATCGGGGCTTCTCCTTGTACCTCTTCCTTCTTTTGTGTACGGTAATAACTAATAAACTATATTAAAATGTTAATAGTCATTGTCCATGATTTTTTTTTCCCAGTTGATGGTAAATTGCCATGCCTTATTACTCAGATATATAGGAGTTATATATTTTCCCATATGTATTGATAAATTTAATGGTAAGGGATCTAATTTTCCGCCAGGTGAAAACATGGACTATACAAAATCACATTCCATCATCCTCTCTTTATCTTCCCCCATGTGCTCCTACTGCTATCACCCACCTGTCACCCTCAGCTGACTTCGTGTTTTGAAGCCGATCAGCTGATTGACACGTGGTGATATGTTTACATTATCGGTGATTGGTCCCAGCTGTTTTAGCAATGTCAGTAGTGATTGGCTGGTCGTTTGT
>JBAKBP010001733.1:0-57500 GCA_037953745.1 Lithodes maja | reverse complement strand
GCAGTCCGCCGGCCGAACTCTAAAGAGTCTTCCCGCAGTTCCCGGGTTAAGGGTGGAAATACATGGATGAAGATACGCGAACACTTAATAATAGATAATGCTTATGCATAGATTTATAATCAGAAGTTGCGCTAGTGAGCAATATGTTCTCGCTCATATGTACGTATACTTACATACATATGTGCATATGACCATATAAATACACGTACAGTACATATATATATTATATACCTTATATTCTCAACCGGGCTCGAACCATTGACAGCACATACACACAGACATACATAATATTATACATAAATATATGCACATTACATGCTTATATGCTCTTCTCTTATCCTACCTGATACTATCAGCCGGGCTCGAACCACAAACAGTATACACTACAGACATATATATATATATATATATACATAAATAACGCATACATACATACACATATACGCACACATACATACACATATACTGCACATACATAGATACATATATACACATATACAAACTCAAGCAAATACATACATAAATTATATTCTAATACACACACGCACACACACTTATGCATATATTATTAAAGGTGGGCGCGTATATATGGTGTGACGGCCGTTATTACACATTATTAATAATATTAACAATGGTTGGGATAGGACTATTTTTATATCTGTCAGTTCTTGCTCTTATTGGTTGGAGTGTGTTGAAATGACGAGCTGCACGTGTAGGTCTAGGGGCGTCTGGTGGAAGTAAGTTTCTGTGTCGTGGGTGAACAAGCAGCTTAGATGCAAACTGTTTGAGTGTGTTGTAGTGGTGGGTTGAGAGTGCAGGTATGCTAAGGGTGGTGAGAGCTTCCTCGTACCCTGGATATGTGCCACCCAGGATGATCCTGCATGCCCTCCTATATGTGTGTGTGTGTAGATAGATAGATAGATAGATAGATAGATATACTGTAGATATAAAGTATTGATATTGCATTCGTTGTAAATATTTTCTCCTAAGAGTGGTTAAACTTAAAACAAATATTTACCGTACAAACTACGTTACCAATACTAATGTTTTAAGACCATAGGGGTAGGCTATATTTGTGACGTACCGTGGTCAAATATTAGGGGTTTGTTGAACTTGGTGAGGTGATAAAGAATGTAATTATTACCGGTACCCTTTGTATAAAAGCTGTGTGTGTGTGTGTGTGTTAGTATAGGATTAAGGTTGCATTTCAGTTATTATATTGTGTTGACAAATATATACTGCATACAGACTATACTATACTCTATTTATTTGTGTGTGGTCATATTACTGTTAGTCCATGCCAGGGTGATAATTGGTACCATTGGAGAGGGTTTGTAGACTTTGTACTGTACAGTCGGCCTAATAAGTCATGTCCCAGCTGTCATTACGTTTGGCTCGCTCTGTACTGTATTAATGTCTGTTAGATGTTGAATAGGGTGGGTAAGTGGAGGAACATGTTTGTATATTTCACTATGTATGAAGAAATGAAGCTTAGATATTGCTGATACCAATTATTGATCAAAACATACTTGGTACCGAGACATCACTTATTAGCGCGACTGTACCTACGATTACAAGCTACATAATATTGTTAGTATATCTTTGGAGCAGTTTCAATATGATAATGGCTAGGGAGCTCCAATGTTCCTCAACCCCTTAAGGTTTATGACGCGTTTATACAGTTTATTCTGGCTATTATTAGACAATGTTATTCAGATTAGGAGCGGTATGATATTATGGAAGTCATGGGGTTAATTGAGATAGTCTTCATACCTTTAATTCCCACATATCCATTATCCTCCCTAAGTTATATAAAATCGTCTAATGATACCGGTACCCCCCAAAAAACTGTCAAAACGCGTCCTGGTCCTTAAGGGGAGGTTTTTAGTTAGTTCGCTAGACTTCCATCAAGCTTAACATTACAGCCCCTAGACCCCCTTTCAAGATAAATTTGTACATTTTTCGGTAGAAAAATTTCCCGTTAAATTATAGGCTCGCTATCGCTCGCCAGGGAAAAATAGACACCTAAATGGCACGAAAAGTCTTAAAATTGACAGAAATGGGGCGAAAGTTCTTAAAATCGCCAAACTAATGGGGCGAACGTCTTATAATATCAAAAGCAATGGGGCTAACCATGAGGGAGAAAGGGGTCAAGAAAAAAATCCCTCCAGTGGAAATCTCCCCTTAAAGGGTAAATAGCCGTTTATTGAAGATTATGTTGGATAACAGAGACTGCTCGCAACCAGTTTCAAAACAGATTCCTCTCTATTTTGGTTACCGGTATTATTATTATTATTATTATTATTATTATTATTTTGGTTACCGGTATTATTATTATTATTATTATTATTATTATTATTATTATTATTTTGGTTACCGGTATTATTATTATTATTATTATTATTATTATTATTATTTTGGTTACCGGTATTATTATTATTATTATTATTTTGGTTACCGGTAGTATTATTATTTCATTGTTAAAGTCAAAGTTGTGCTTATTATTTCATATTATGTCATTGGAAGTAATAAAATAGCCAAGACGACACAATTTAACGTTAATTTTCCTGTAATTATATTTACTACATTATTTATTTCAAACCAGTCTTAAAACAGATTCCCCTCTATTTAGTCACTATAGTCTATTCACTATGATGAGGCCATAAATCCTGACCAATAACGTATGTAACTCAAGAAGGGCTAGAGCAAATGGGCTGTAAATCGCCACACCTATTCACTGGTTGACTCTTCCCAAGCTATATAAATATTAGCTCGATTACTCCACTCCATATTTTAATTATAGAGGTAAGTGGTCAAGATTTTTACCCTAATTATAATGAATCGACTATAGTACAGTATTACATTTAAATGTTAAACTTATTCTTATCAGTTCATATTATGTCTTTAGAAGTGATTAAATGGCCAAAATAATTCAGAAATACGTTTTTCGTTAATTTTTCCTTTATTCCATATACTATTTACTCCTGTATTAAAACAATAAGTAAAGGTCTTGGATATTTACTCCTGTATTAAAACAATAAGTAAAGGTCTTGGATATTTACTCCTGTATTAAAACAATAAGTAAAGGTCTTGGATATTTACTCCTGTATTAAAACAATAAGTAAAGGTCTTGGATATTTACTCCTGTATTAAAACAATAAGTAAAGGTCTTGGATATTTACTCCTGTATTAAAACAATAAGTAAAGGTTTTGGATATTTACTCCTGTATTAAAACAATAAGTAAAGGTCTTGGATATTTTAGGGGTGGTTCCTGTTTGTGGATCTGTATAATTTCCACACAGTATTTGCATTATGTTATCATTAGTACTGTACACTGTAATTCGCATCTTGATATTCAACCCGGTTTTAATTGTCCTTAATACTTATTTAATTATTCCAAACGTGTGCTACATTTGCTATAAAAACTGCTAACCTTAGTAAAAACTGACTTAGAGTTAACCTAACTAATCAAATTAACTTGACCAGGCCAAACAACGTAACCTAATCTTAGCTGAGGGTTGCCTCCCCCCCCCCCCCCTCCCCCGAAAAATAAATAAATATATATATATATACTGTATATAATTATACACAGGGTGTTTCAAAAGTATGTGTCCCTTTCTAAGAACTCATATCTCAAGAACTACAAATAGTAGCAAGACGAAACTGGTACCATTTTAAAGCTAATACTCTCAAGTTTCTGTACCAAAAATGTTAACACTAAAGTCCAAGAAATTAAGTTTTATTGAACTTCTTTACAGATGTTCAATGTGTGTGCCGCGTGTTACACGGCACACATCCAAACGATAGTCCATTTTTTGCCAAACGTGAACTAGCATATCATGGTCGATGGTTGCCAAGGCTTGAGTTATTCGAGTCTTCAGATCATCCACTTCTTTGGGAAGTGGAGGTACGTACACCAATCCTTTTACATACCCCCAGAGGAAAAAGTCATATGGCATACCGGTAAGTTCTGGAGACCTAAGGGGCTATCGCAGGAGCATGCGATCATTTCTTTCGGCACGTCCGGTCCACCTGTCAGGCAGAAAGGTGTTCAGATACTCTCTAACTTTAAGACTCCAGTGAGGCGGTGCCCCATCCTGTTGGAAAATGAAGTCTGCAGACTCTTCCTCATGCAACTGATCCATCAACCAGTTTTGCAGCATGGCAAGGTATGCGTCACTGTTGACTGTTTCTCCTTCAAAGAAGAATGTCACAGAACACGTTCACCTTAGGGGAATCTCGCACATGCTTAAGAGTTAAATGAGGGTTCTCAGTTCCCCATATGCGTGTGTTATGGTTGATAACTTTGCCACTTAAGTGGAAGGTCGCCTCATCGCTAAAAACAAGGAGGTTATCCAATCCTTTATCTTTCAACTTCTGCATGTGTACGCTAAAGTCTTTGCGAGCTGGATTATCAGTGTTATTCAACTGTTGGACCAACTGCAACCTGTAAGGTGTCATATGCAGGCGTCTCCTTACAACGCACCAAACAGTTGTTGATGAGAGCTGAAGTTCTCGACTGGCTCTTCTGGAAGGCATTTCGAACTTGTTCAACCGTTTCATCTGAAGTTGAGGGGCGTCCGGTTTTCTTTGCCGAGCACAAACATCCCTTCTCGCTAAATTGTGCGTGCCAATTCACAATGGAACGTCTCTCTAGTGGCTGCTTTGAAAATTCAGTTCGAATTCTGCGTTGAGCAAGTGTCAAGGACGTTTTAGCAAATTCTAGGATGCAAAACGACTTCTGCATTGTTAACGGCATTACTGCATCTGAAAAGATATAGACCACAAAATTAACAGAAGAAAACCTGATGATTTCAGCTTTAAAATGGTACCAGTTTCATCTTGCTACCATTTGTAGTACTGTTCTTGATAGGAGTTCTTAGAAAGTGACACATACTTTTGAAACACACGGGAACCACCCTCTAAGTCTTAAGATATTCTAGACCTTTACCAAATATATTATCCCGGTTTGACGCCTTTTGGATGGTACCGATTCCTGTGACTGCGGGATCTTATAGGTTTATTGAACTACTGAGGTGTGATCAACAATAATATGCTCACCCCTTGAAAACACTGTGAAGTGGTGTGTGGGCTGTATAATGTTCGGAGGATGTTGCGTGCTGAGGTTACTTTATGTTCATTGTATGTGTGTGTGCGTGAGAGAGAGAAAGAGTGTGTGTGTGTGTGCGCGCGTGCGTGTGTGTGTGAGAGAGAGAGAGAGAGAGAGAGAGAAAGTGTTTGTAATAATAAAATAATAATAATAATAAACGGTTTATTAAAGAATGGCAGCCTCATGAGCTGAAAATACACATTTTACAATTTAGTGGATGAACATGAGATGTACAGATATGAGGATGGTAAGCTCAGTTTACAAACAAAATAAATAAATACAATAATGATTCATGTGCAGAATACAAATTATCATAAAATAACCATGAGAGTAAGTGATATACAGTACATATACACATTTATTTACTTACTCATATACAGAACATACGTATATACACGTACGTGCGCACATACATATACATACACATATAGGAACATAAGAACATGCAGTAAGTGTGCACATGTCCGTATACACAAACGCTCACGCTCACGTAAGCACACAAACATACATACATACAGAAACTGTTTTGGTAGGGTCAGGGTAAAGAGTTGAAGGGTAAAGAGGGTGCAGCAATTCAAGTCCGTTTAGGTAAGGTCAGGTACAGCCTACTACAATGGGAGGTTAATCCTCGGTAGTGTGTGTGTGTGTGTGTGTGTGTGTGTGTGTGTGTGTGTGTGTGTGTGTGTGTGTGTGTGTGTGTGTGTGTGTGTGTGTGACAGAAGGCGAAATATGGAAGAGCTGGGCGTTCTATTGTTAAGGGTGGAAATACATGGATGAAGATACGCGAACACTTAATAATAGATAATGCTTATGCATAGATTTATAATCAGAAGTTGCGCTAGTGAGCAATATGTTCTCGCTCATATGTACGTATACTTACATACATATGTGCATATGACCATATAAATACACGTACAGTACATATATATATTATATACCTTATATTCTCAACCGGGCTCGAACCATTGACAGCACATACACACAGACATACATATACATAAATATATGCACATTACATGCTTATATGCTCTTCTCTTATCCTACCTGATACTCTCAGCCGGGCTCGAACCACAAACAGTATACACTACAGACACATATATATATATATATACATAAATAACGCATACATACATACACATATACGCACACATACATACACATATACTGCACATACATATATACACATATACAAACTCAAGCAAATATATACATAAATTATATTCTAATACACACACGCACACACACTTATGCATATATTATTAAAGGTGGGCGCGTATATATGGTGTGACAGGCCGTTATTACACATTATTAATAATATTAACAATGGTTGGGATAGGACTATTTTTATATCTGTCAGTTCTTGCTCTTATTGGTTGGAGTGTGTTGAAATGACGAGCTGCACGTGTAGGTCTAGGGGCGTCTGGTGGAAGTAAGTTTCTGTGTCGTGGGTGAACAAGCAGCTTAGATGCAAACTGTTTGAGTGTGTTGTAGTGGTGGGTTGAGAGTGCAGGTATGCTAAGGGTGGTGAGAGCTTCCTCGTACCCTGGATATGTGCCACCCAGGATGATCCTGCATGCCCTCCTATACGTGTGTATGTGTAGATAGATAGATAGATAGATAGATAGATAGATAGATATACTGTAGATATAAAGTATTGATATTGCATTCGTTGTAAATATTTTCTCCTAAGAGTGGTTAAACTTAAAACAAATATATACCGTACAAACTACGTTACCAATACTAATGTTTTAAGACCATAGGGGTAGGCTATATTTGTGACGTACCGTGGTCAAATATTAGGGGTTTGTTGAACTTGGTGAGGTGATAAAGAATGTAATTATTACCCTTTGTATAAAAGCTGTGTGTGTGTGTGTGTGTTAGTATAGGATTAAGGTTGCATTTCAGTTATTATATTGTGTTGACAAATATATACTGCATACAGACTATACTATACTCTATTTATTTGTGTGTGGTCATATTACTGTTAGTCCATGCCAGGGTGATAATTGGTACCATTGGAGAGGGTTTGTAGACTTTGTACTGTACAGTCGGCCTAATAAGTCATGTCCCAGCTGTCATTACGTTTGGCTCGCTCTGTACTGTATTAATGTCTGTTAGATGTTGAATAGGGTGGGTAAGTGGAGGAACATGTTTGTATATTTCACTATGTATGAAGAAATGAAGCTTAGATATTGCTGATACCAATTATTGATCAAAACATACTTGGTACCGAGACATCACTTATTAGCGCGACTGTACCTACGATTACAAGCTACATAATATTGTTAGTATATCTTTGGAGCAGTTTCAATATGATAATGGCTAGGGAGCTCCAATGTTCCTCAACCCCTTAAGGTTTATGACGCGTTTATACAGTTTATTCTGGCTATTATTAGACAATGTTATTCAGATTAGGAGCGGTATGATATTATGGAAGTCATGGGGTTAATTGAGATAGTCTTCATACCTTTAATTCCCACATATCCATCATCCTCCCTAAGTTATATAAAATCGTCTAATGATACCGGTACCCCCCAAAAAACTGTCAAAACGCGTCCTGGTCCTTAAGGGGAGGTTTTTAGTTAGTTCGCTAGACTTCCATCAAGCTTAACATTACAGCCCCTAGACCCCCTTTCAAGATAAATTTGTACATTTTTCGGTAGAAAAATTTCCCGGCCGAAGGCCGGTTCCTCTTAAATTACAGGCTCGCTATCGCTCGCCAGGGAAAAATAGACACCTAAATGGCACGAAAAGTCTTAAAATTGACAAATGGGGCGAAAGTTCTTAAAATCGCCAAACTAATGGGGCGAACGTCTTATAATATCAAAAGCAATGGGGCTAACCATGAGGGAGAAAGGGGTCAAGAAAAAAATCCCTCAAGTGGAAATCTCCCCTTAAAGGGTAAATAGCCGTTTATTGAAGATTATGTTGGATAACAGAGACTGCTCGCAACCAGTTTCAAAACAGATTCCTCTCTATTTTGGTTACCGGTATTATTATTATTATTATTATTATTATTATTTTGGTTACCGGTATTATTATTATTATTATTATTATTATTATTATTATTTTGGTTACCGGTATTATTATTATTATTATTATTTTGGTTACCGGTATTATTATTATTTCATTGTTAAAGTCAAAGTTGTGCTTATTATTTCATATTATGTCATTGGAAGTAATAAAATAGCCAAGACGACACAATTTAACGTTAATTTTCCTGTAATTATATTTACTACATTATTTATTTCAAACCAGTCTTAAAACAGATTCCCCTCTATTTAGTCACTATAGTCTATTCACTATGATGAGGCCATAAATCCTGACCAATAACGTATGTAACTCAAGAAGGGCTAGAGCAAATGGGCTGTAAGTCGCCACACCTATTCACTGGTTGACTCTTCCCAAGCTATATAAATATTAGCTCGATTACTCCACTCCATATTTTAATTATAGAGGTAAGTGGTCAAGATTTTTACCCTAATTATAATGAATCGACTATAGTATTACATTTAAATGTTAAACTTATTCTTATCAGTTCATATTATGTCTTTAGAAGTGATTAAATGGCCAAAATAATTCAGAAATACGTTTTTCGTTAATTTTTCCTTTATTCCATATACTATTTACTCCTGTATTAAAACAATAAGTAAAGGTCTTGGATATTTACTCCTGTATTAAAACAATAAGTAAAGGTCTTGGATATTTACTCCTGTATTAAAACAATAAGTAAAGGTCTTGGATATTTACTCCTGTATTAATTAAAACAATAAGTAAAGGTCTTGGATATTTACTCCTGTATTAAAACAATAAGTAAAGGTCTTGGATATTTACTCCTGTATTAAAACAATAAGTAAAGGTCTTGGATATTTACTCCTGTATTAAAACAATAAGTAAAGGTCTTGGATATTTACTCCTGTATTAAAACAATAAGTAAAGGTCTTGGATATTTACTCCTGTATTAAAACAATAAGTAAAGGTCTTGGATATTTACTCCTGTATTAAAACAATGAGTAAAGGTCTTGGATATTTACTCCTGTATTAAAACAATAAGTAAAGGTCTTGGATATTTACTCCTGTATTAAAACAATAAGTAAAGGTCTTGGATATTTACTCCTGTATTAAAACAATAAGTAAAGGTCTTGGATATTTACTCCTGTATTAAAACAATAAGTAAAGGTCTTGGATATTTACTCCTGTATTAAAACAATAAGTAAAGGTCTTGGATATTTTAGGGGTGGTTCCTGTTTGTGGATCTGTATAATTTCCACACAGTATTTGCATTATGTTATCATTAGTACTGTACACTGTAATTCGCATCTTGATATTCAACCCGGTTTTAATTGTCCTTAATACTTATTTCATTATTCCAAACGTGTGCTACATTTGCTATAAAAACTGCTAACCTTAGTAAAAACTGACTTAGAGTTAACCTAACTAATCAAATTAACTTGACCAGGCCAAACAACGTAACCTAATCTTAGCTGAGGGTTGCCTCCCCCCCCCCCCTCCCCCGAAAAAAAAAAAAAAATATATATATATATACTGTATATAATTATACACAGGGTGTTTCAAAAGTATGTGTCACTTTCTAAGAACTCATATCTCAAGAACTACAAATAGTAGCAAGACGAAACTGGTACCATTTTAAAGCTAATACTCTCAAGTTTCTGTACCAAAAATGTTAACACTAAAGTCCAAGAAATTAAGGTTTTATTGAACTTCTTTACAGATGTTCAATGTGTGTGCCGCGTGTTACACGGCACACATCCAAACGATAGTCCATTTTTTGCCAAACGTGAACTAGCATATCATGGTCGATGGTTGCCAAGGCTTGAGTTATTCGAGTCTTCAGATCATCCACTTCTTTGGGAAGTGGAGGTACGTACACCAATCCTTTTACATACCCCCAGAGGAAAAAGTCATATGGCATACCGGTAAGTTCTGGAGACCTAAGGGGCTATCGCAGGAGCATGCGATCATTTCTTTCGGCACGTCTGGTCCACCTGTCAGGCAGAAAGGTGTTCAGATACTCTCTAACTTTAAGACTCCAGTGAGGCGGTGCCCCATCCTGTTGGAAAATGAAGTCTGCAGACTCTTCCTCATGCAACTGATCCATCAACCAGTTTTGCAGCATGGCAAGGTATGCGTCACTGTTGACTGTTTCTCCTTCAAAGAAGAATGTCACAGAACACGTTCACCTTAGGGGAATCTCGCACATGCTCAAGAGTTAAATGAGGGTTCTCAGTTCCCCATATGCGTGTGTTATGGTTGATAACTTTGCCACTTAAGTGGAAGGTCGCCTCATCGCTAAAAACAAGGAGGTTATCCAATCCTTTATCTTTCAACTTCTCCTGCATGTGTACGCTAAAGTCTTTGCGAGCTGGTTTATCAGTGTTATTCAACTGTTGGACCAACTGCAACCTGTAAGGTGTCATATGCAGGCATCTCCTTACAACGCACCACACAGTTGTTGATGAGAGCTGAAGTTCTCGACTGGCTCTTCTGGAAGGCATTTCGAACTTGTTCAACCGTTTCATCTGAAGTTGAGGGGCGTCCGGTTTTCTTTGCCGAGCACAAACATCCCTTATCGCTAAATTGTGCGTGCCAATTCACAATGGAACGTCTCTCTAGTGGCTGCTTTGAAAATTCAGTTCGAAATCTGCGTTGAGCAAGTGTCAAGGACGTTTTAGCAAATTCTAGGATGCAAAACGACTTCTGCATTGTTAACGGCATTACTGCATCTGAAAAGATATAGACCACAAAATTAACAGAAGAAAACCTGATGATTTCAGCTTTAAAATGGTACCAGTTTCATCTTGCTACCATTTGTAGTACTGTTCTTGATAGGAGTTCTTAGAAAGTGACACATACTTTTGAAACACCCTGTATAAATATATATATACAGTAAACTTCTGTTAATCCGAAGGGCAGCGGACCGGCCCTCGTTCGGATTAGTGGATTTTTCGGATTATCGGACTTTACCCCTATGAACCTGTGTATGACGAAAACATCGAGACATTAGGCCACCCAAATGACACAATGGTGCACACACACATATCATATGTTCATGAAATCACTTCAAAAGTTTACCATTGTCATTGTAGCCTATTACCTACTTCAAAACATTCAGATTAATGGTCAAAGGAATCTGCTGATATAAACGTCTTCTTCTTCTTCCGTCTACTAGCGAGTTTGTCTTGCTCTTTAAGATCAGATGTGGTTCGGGAAGTAATGCCTTAACAACGGCACCTCCCTGAGAAGTTCTTGTAATTTTCCTTTTGTGATTTTCCTTTTGTGATGTGCTCTGTTATATTATATTGTATTGAAAGCACCCTTGTCTTGTTGTCTTGAAAGCACCCTTGGGACGCTCCAATCACTGAACTATAAATAGTAGCGTATCGCAACGTCCAAAGGTGCGTTTTCAAGCTCAAGGCTAATACATCCAAAGGTGCATTTTCAAGCTCAAGACTGAATGCGCTTGCAGAAAATGCGGTGCAAGCCAGTAGCGCATCGGAGCGTCCCAAGGATGCGTTCAAGAGCAAAACAAACTCTCTAGCAGACGATGTGGAAGAAGAAGAAGAAGAAGAAGGTGTTTACGTTTATATCAGTAGCTTCCTTTGACCATTAATCTGAATGTTTTGAAGTAGGTAATAGGCTACAATGACAATGGTAAACTTTTAAAGTGAATTCATGAACATATGATATGTGTGTGCTCCATTATGTGTCATTTGAGTGGCCTAATGCCTCAAAAAGGGGACTTTGGGACTTCTTGAAATTCGGACCAACTTCTTGAAATTCGGACCATCGGGAGAATTCGGATTTGGCCTCAAATTGAAAAATTCGGACTATTGGGAGATTCGAATCATCGGTCGTCGGATTAACGGACTTTTACTGTATATATACTGTATATATATATATATATATATATATATATATATATATATATATATATATATATATATACACACACACACACACACAGCACAGACGGGAACCACCCTCTAAGTCTAAGGTATTCTAGACCTTTACCAAATATATTATCCCGGTTTGACGCCTTTTGGATGGTACCGATTCCTGTGACTGCGGGATCTTATAGGTTTATTGAACTACTGAGGTGTGATCAACAATAATATGCTCACCCCTTGAAAACACTGTGAAGTGGTGTGTGGGCTGTATAATGTTCGGAGGATGTTGTGTGCTGAGGTTACTTTATGTGCATTGTATGTGTGTGTGCGTGAGAGAGAGAGAGAGAAAGAGTGTTATTCACTTGCTTGTTTCGTCAAGGGGAATCCACGCAATGCGAGCTAAGCTCATTATTATCGCGCCTCCTTAACTGGGAATGTATTGCGTGAAATGCATGTTAAGTGTTTATGTATCGTTGGAATGGCTGTGGATGTGTGTGTAGTCTGTATTTTAGCCAATTGGCGACATCTGGAAACGAAGGCTTAGGGTTAATCTGTATGGTACCATTCTCACTACGGTACCAGTCTCACCCGAAGGCTTAGGTTGACCAGTAGCTTAGGTGAACCATATGATACCCATCTCGCCTTGTACCATTTTTGCCAACCCCAGATGGGACGTCACAACGTCGTCCACTTATTCCAGGTACCTATTTACAGCTAGGTGAACTGAGGCTAACACATGAAAGGAGACAAGCCCAATTTGTCTCCGCCCGGCCGGGGGATTGAACCCCCGATCCCTCGTGTGTGAGACGAGAGCGCTACCTACTAGGCTACGGGCTGTGCAGTGTGTGTGTGTGCGTGTGTGTGTGTGAGAGAGAGAGAGAGAAAGTGTTTGTAATAATAAAATAATAATAATAATAAACGGTTTATTAACCCTTAAAGAGCGGCAAACCACATAAGTCGAGTTGAAAAAACTGGCAAAAAACGGGTGAAAAAAGGGTGGAATTAGAGTGAAAATGGGTGGGATAGTAATGATCCATACGTCAGACATCTGTGGCCTCCCGGCCCACACTAACTCCAGTTCCCCCACCGCGCGGGAGGATGACAGTGTAACCAATAGTTCGCTAAAAGTGAGCAATGTAGCAAAATCAGCTAAACTTCCATCTTCGAGGTAACACTGTCAGTGCTCCACGAGTGCTACGTAGCTGTATGTTACGTCATTGTGTAGCGATTTCCACCTAGTTTTCGGCGCAATACAGTTCCTTTCATACTGATGGTTGATATAGCAGTCAGAATGGCCTGGAAAGGCCCAAAACGGCCACAGAGGGCCCGCTAGACAAGGGTTAAAGAATGGCAGCCTCATGAGCTGAAAATACACATTTTACAATTTAGTGGATGAACATGAGATGTACAGATATGAGGATGGTAAGCTCAGTTTACAAACAAAATAAATAAATACAATAATGATGCATGTGCAGAATACAAATTATCATAAAATAACCATGAGAGTAAGTGATATACAGTACATATACACATTTATTTACTTACTCATATACAGAACATACGTATATACACGTACGTGCGCACATACATATACATACACATATAGGAACATAAGAACATGCAGTAAGTGTGCACATGTCCGTATACACAAACGCTCACGTATGCACACAAACATACATACATACAGAAACTGTTTTGGTAGGGTCAGGGTAAAGAGTTGAAGGGTAAAGAGGGTGCAGCAATTCAAGTCCGTTCAGGTAAGGTCAGGTACAGCCTACTACAATGGGAGGTTAATCCTCGGTAGTAGTGTGTGTGTGTGTGTGTGTGTGTGTGTGTGTGTGTGTGTGTGTGTTTGTTTGTGTTTGTGTTTGTGTGTGTGTATGTGTGTGTGTGTGTGACAGAAGGCGAAATATGGAAAAGCTGGGCGTTCTATTGTTAAGGGTGGAAATACATGGATGAAGATATACGAACACTTAATAAAAGATAATGCTTATGCATAGATTTATAATCAGAAGTTGCGCTAGTGAGCAATATGTTCTCGCTCATATGTACGTATACTTACATACATATGTGCATATGACCATATAAATACACGTACAGTACATATATATATTATATACCTTATATTCTCAACCGGGCTCGAACCATTGACACACACATTGTGTGTGTGTGTGTGAGAGAGAGAGAGTGAGAGTGAGTGAGGGCCCAGTGTGTGTGTGTGTGTTTAGTATTTTCCTTTCAGTGTTATTTGTTTGTATCCAAGTTATATATAAATGTTTTCCTTTCTGTCATTGAGAGTGACGCCAGGTGGTCATTACTGTGATATATTGATGGGTGGTGTCTGAGCAGGTGGTTCACTCACATAGTCTGTCTGCCGACTTGAGTATAGTCTAGTTTTTTTAACTTGGCCAATTTACACGTGGCCTTCTTGAGCTATAGAACTGTATTTTAAGCTGATTGGTTGTTGGTATTGTGTAGGATATTGCTAAAGTCCCTATATGTCGCATAGTTTCCCGAGTTATGTTGGTGATATGAGAGCCTTAAGGCAAAACCACCCATGTGAATAGGTGGTCTTGCTTAAAGGCTGTTCAGGGATTTGGAAATCCAATTTTTCGCCAAGGTGTCGTACTTCTCTGGAAAATGGAGGGAACCAACATGTTTGTTTCTTGATTTTCTCTGCTCCTAGTCCGCGGCGTATTCTTCCGATCCAAAGGCTTGGTCGCCCCTCTTACGAAACGAGAAGCAAAAGACGTTCAGTAATGCGCGTGTTTGTTTACATTTACGTCAAGAAACAAAAACAATATATTTAACAGGCCATATACGAAGAAGATATACTGTACTAAAACGCTACTTTTCGGAAGAAAAAAAAAACAACAAAAAGAGGCAAAAGGAATAATTCAACAAATCTGGAAAGAAAGACAAGTCGGTCAACTCATTCACGTGATAATAACAAAATAAGTAGGGGGGCCAGTTGTAAAGGCTATCTCCCTGATCTAAGATCAACCAAGTCATGGAAACCACTATATCCCGATTACCAGCAGACGTATTAGGTATATAGGCTTATTCGGCTATTCTTAACCATGTGCTAAAGCACAACGCATCCGATTTTGTGAGTAGCCCAAAAATGCACTAATATCACATGTGAATTCTCGCTACCAAGAATACACTTGAGACCTCGGGTGGACGCTTCTGAACTAGAGCCAGAGCTATGACTCGACATCAACAATACTTAACACCTATACTAGGACATGCACAGTTTATCATGATTTCTTGTGATTATACTTTCTTTTATTATACAGTATACGACTACACTAAATCCTTATAAAGTATAGTAGGCATGGGAATGTCCATATGCAGCTGATAATGACTACAAACATAATTATAAGCTTGATTAATTATCATAACAAAAAGGCGCGAAAATGCTTGAAGACATTATACAGTATTGTAAATATGCGTTATATATGGGTATGGGTGACTTTAAAATATAATAAACAACAGTATGCATAGGCTATACTATGTGTCGGCTACAGACATTTCGACAGACCGCTTATAATAAAGAATTGTTGAAAGAGATAGAGGGTGCACAGAGATCCGCAATGTATAGGCCTACAGCTTCCCATGATGCACCTCAGTAAACATTGAGTTCAGCGCCTTTGTCGCCCTCTTTTGGCATTTGTTGGTAGGGAAAATTGATACAGTGCTTTCTGCTTGGTGATTCTCCGTCCCCAGTCCCCACCTTTGATTCGGCTATTCCGTGTGAACCTATGGTGTGAACACTTTTTGATTCTCGGCGGAAATTTTCCGGTAAATTTTCCCCGAATTACCCTAGGTATTGAAACTGAAAACGACCATCTGACCAGGCCTTAAGGTCACCCCAACTTTAAGGTTACCTTTGTGAAAGAGTAGTAGTAGTAGTGCTGTAATGCTAATAGTAGTAGTAGTAGTGCTGTAATGCTAATAGTAGTAGTAGTAGTGCTGTAATGCTAATAGTAGTAGTAATTCTTGTTGTTGTAGAAGTAGACCAACACTCATCACAGTCATGGACTATGATGTAGGTCTACCAGTGGTAGTCACACTGGAATACACATGGTTGAATTCATGGTACATAGGCTAGTAATATATTTGTAACTAAAATTAATAGGATATAGTGCAAGTACAGTAGAAGAGGTGATGGCAGTAACATTGCCATATAACTATGTCATTATTGTGTGCGTGTCTATCCACCTCATAATCTGTCTATCCTTCCATTTCATAGTGGCCTTATTTTTTGTTTTTCTGTACGTTTTCGACATTCAAATCACGACCTTTCAAACATTTCTTCTTGTATATGTTGCCATCAGGGTCTGTTAGTGACGTCACACCTTTGTTGCATAATTTTTGTTTTGATATCGATTGCGCCGCATATTTTAATGGTACAGTACGATCGTCTGTGAAGAACTTAAATTCTACCGACGATATACTATACGTATTAATCCATGTTTTGTATTAAGTACTATATTTTCCCACGCCAGCTATAATCGATATACTGCATACAGGGTGTCCCGCGAGTTTTGTTAAATACTTCCAAAAATGAAAGATGAGGTCATTCTGAGTAAAAAAAAAGGTTCTATACACATAGGCTTTGGAGGGCATTCTATTGCTATTATGGTCCAATTAAGTGGACATTTTTGTGTGTCTTAGTCACTTTTAAAGCAGTTTTTCATCTAATAAAATGGTATAGAGAAGACAATAAGTAGTATACAATAATGTATTGTATCATTTCTTCATAGAAACACCAACAAATACTCTGTATCTTTCTTCATTTTCCTGTGAGGATGAGTTGAATATTACAAATAAAACACAACATTGCATATTCACTGCATTGCCATGGGCAGATGAATAAAGCTACAGAGGAGTGTGTTATGCCTCTTTAAAGTATTTATACCATATTCCATCATACACAACTCAATTTACAATCCATTTCTTTCATTTAGAGGAAACAAAGGGGTAACCCTGATTATACACGAAAAACTGCCATGCGAAAACGAGGGGATTTGTATGTTTTCTGTCAGTTTAAACCCATTTTTCAAGTAATGAAAATGAATAGCGATAACTTTAAATGCTGTATGATGGTGCATTGTATCAATACTTAATGAAAACACCAAAAAATCCTCTGTAGCTACTTTCTTCTTTCCGTGATGATGAGCTTAAAATTAAGTTTCATTGGTTTCTTGTAATATTCAACTCCATGCCAAGGGAATATGAAGTACGATGTAGGGAAGTTTTTAGTGTCAGTTTGAAGTATTGATATCATGCTTCATAATACACTTTATATTTTTTTTTTCCTATCCTCATCTTATTGAAGAAAAGCAGTGTTAAAAATTACAAAAAACACCAAAATGCAGACTTTAAGGGTCCATAACTACAAAACAATGCCCCAAAAAAGCCTATGTGTGTATAACAGTTTTTACTTAGAATTACTTAATTTTTCATCTCTGGAAGTATTTGACAAAACTCGCGGGACACCCTGTATACAGTATACTGTTACGATCCTACAATGCTGAACCCAAGAGATTAAAATTCAAGCAAGGGCAACTAGCATGCTGTTGCATTTCAGAAGGCCAAAAGGGTAAATGTCTCAGATAATCACAAATTAATGAAGAAGGATGATATTAAACACTTCTAATTTTCGTATTAATTATAATTACTAATAACTAGGGAAACGAACAGGTTGATAAGCAAGATGATTCAGTTAATCACGGCAAAGAATGGTAATGGGCTAAGCGCCGAGTGAAGGCCTCGAGTAAATGCACTCGTTACAAGGAATGAACACTACACAAAAAGAACATTTGAAGAACAGTTAATCAACACCTAGCACACTGAACAGCAAACTGAATCACACTCAATCACAGACCAATATATGATACCATGTAGTATCACTAGTTAACACGCTAGGAGAACGTGTGCACTCTAGAACACTAATCCGTGTTCGTTACACACCACACAACACCATATGAAACTCAGAGCTCCTCACAACACTAGGGCTCGTTACACATACACAATAATACACCAATGCTGTCTCATCTCCCCTTCAAAGGACAAAACAGTGCACTACCTACTTGTCTTAACGCACAAACCAGCAGACAACACGTCACGCATGTCCAGGGGTGTACCCAGACCAGCGTGAACAGGAGCACTTCTCCCACCTCTGCCTCGTCGGGCTCTCCGCGCTTCTCCCACCTCTGCCTCGTCGGGCTCTCCAACAGCTACTAACTCTCAACTCTTCCCTCCCTATACACATCTCTTCCCAAGCTCTATTTTCGGCAAGAACCTGGTGTCACACTAGTCTATACAGCAGAGTCACACGGAATGTCAAATAAAGGCCTCCTGTCGTGGGAAATGTAGATCTTCCCACGCCTACATGCCCCACGTGCATAGACTCCCACGGGTGGTGCTTGCGACACTGGACACCAGCCGCTATCGGTGTAGATTAAGGTGGGTCGCCTGTCTCCTCCCTCCGTCTCTGCTACCACGCTGCTCCCTTACAATACATATATATATATATATATATATATATATATATATATATAAAGAGAGAGAGAGAGATAGAGAGAAAGAGAGAGTTACAAGGAATAGTTAGTATCTCGGAGACCTTGCGGTCCATTCCGAGGATATACTCGAAGTGGAAGGAGAGAGACTGTTTAATGCACCACACTCTTTAGAGAGTGTGCAAAATAATACTATCTACTCTCTTCTTGAACTGCTCTACTGAAAAACTATTTACAACTTCGGAGGGAAGTTTGTTCCAAGTCGAACAGATTTTCTATGTAAAAAAAAGTGTCCACAAATATTAGTGCTTAACCTTTTCAATTATAATTTCCAGCCATGGTTGCTTGTTGTATTCGTATTGAGGCTAAATATTTTGCTATATTCCACATTGTCAAACCCATTAAGTATTTTAAACACTTCAATGAGCTGACCTCGTAGTCTGCGTGTCTCCAATGGGAAGAGATCAAGAGCTCTCAACCGATCCTCGTAGCTCATTCTTCTAAGCGATGGAATAAGCTTTGTAGCCCTAGCTTGTACTCTTTCCAGTCGCTCTATATCTTTTCTGAGTGTTCTATATCTTTCCTGAGAGAGAGAGAGAGAGAGAGAGACTGTGTTTAAAATAACATACTCTACATACTGTACTTTGTTTATCATCGTATACCACGTGACCCATGCTCTGCAGCTCCCCGTCTAGACCGTGGAACTACAATATTCTACTTCCATGGTCTAGACATGTCCCCTGTGTGCACCCTATAACCTGTATAATATTAATAACACCTTTAGTGATATGGCTTGCGTTACCTATAACCTGTATAATATTAATAACACCTTTAGTGATATGGCTTGCGTTACCTATAACCTGTATATTATTAATAACCCCTTTAGTGATATGGCTTGCGTTACCTATAACCTGTATAATATTAATAACCCCTTTAGTGATATGGCTTGCATTACCTATAACCTGTATAATATTAATAACACCTTTAGTGATATGGCTTGCGTTACCTATAACCTGTATAATATTAATAACACCTTTAGTGATATGGCTTGCATTACCTATAACCTGTATATTATTAATAACACCTTTAGTGATATGGCTTGCGTTACCTATAACCTGTATAATATTAATAACACCTTTAGTGATATGGCTTGCGTTACCTATAACCTGTATAATATTAATAACCCCTTTAGTGATATGGCTTGCGTTACCTATAACCTGTATATTATTAATAACACCTTTAGTGATATGGCTTGCGTTACCTATACCCTGTATAATATTAATAACACCTTTAGTGGTATGGCTTGCGTTACCTATAACCTGTATAATATTAATAACACCTTTAGTGATATGGCTTGCGTTACCTATAACCTGTATATTATTAATAACACCTTTAGTGATATGGCTTGCGTTACCTATAACCTGTATATTATTAACACCTTTAGTGATATGGCTTGTGTTACCTATAACCTGTATATTATTAATAACACCTTTAGTGATATGGCTTGCGTTACCTATAACCTGTATATTATTAATAACACCTTTAGTGATATGGCTTGCGTTACCTATAACCTGTATATTATTAATAACACCTTTAGTGATATGGCTTGTGTTACCTATAACCTGTATATTATTAATAACACCTTTAGTGATATGGCTTGCGTTACCTATAACCTGTATATTATTAATAACACCTTTAGTGATATGGCTTGTGTTACCTATAACCTGTATATTATTAATA
Organism: Lithodes maja; assembly: GCA_037953745.1. Classification (NCBI taxonomy): domain Eukaryota; kingdom Metazoa; phylum Arthropoda; class Malacostraca; order Decapoda; family Lithodidae; genus Lithodes; species Lithodes maja. The sequence continues at coordinate 37,214 of JBAKBP010001733.1, read as the reverse complement.
ACACCTTTAGTGATATGGCTTGCGTTACCTATAACCTGTATATTATTAATAACACCTTTAGTAATATGGCTAGTGTTACCTATAACCTGTATAATATTTATAACACCTTTAGTGATATGGCTAGTGTTACCTATAACCTGTATAATATTTATAACACCTTTAGTAATATGGCTAGTGTTACCTATAACCTGTATAATATTTATAACACCTTTAGTAATATGGCTAGTGTTACCTATAACCTGTATAATATTTATAACACCTTTAGTGATATGGCTAGTGTTACCTATAACCTGTATAATATTTATAACACCTTTAGTAATATGGCTTGCGTTACCTATAACCTGTATATTATTAATAACACCTTTAGTGATATGGCTTGCGTTACCTATAACCTGTATATTATTAATAACACCTTTAGTGATATGGCTAGTGTTACCTATAACCTGTATAATATTTATAACACCTTTAGTAATATGGCTTGCGTTACCTATAACCTGTATAATATTTATAACACCTTTAGTAATATGGCTTGCGTTACCTATAACCTGTATAATATTTATAACACCTTTAGTAATATGGCTTGCGTTACCTATAACCTGTATAATATTTATAACACCTTTAGTAATATGGCTTGCGTTACCTATAACCTGTATAATATTTATAACACCTTTAGTAATATGGCTTGCGTTACCTATAACCTGTATAATATTTATAACACCTTTAGTAATATGGCTTGCGTTACCTATAACCTGTATAATATTTATAACACCTTTAGTAATATGGCTTGCGTTACCTATAACCTGTATAATATTTATAACACCTTTAGTAATATGGCTATTGTTACACGATTTTGTTCAGTTTACTAAGGACAATAGTTAGGTGTTTAATGAGATGATGTATCCCCCTTCCGTTTCATTCATACAGGCTTAATAACATTGTCTTAAGTATGCCTTTACTTCAGTTCGACGACGTCTTTTTACAATTTGTTGTGGCTAGCATTAGACGAATTTATGCAGTTTATGAAGAACCTGTGTTATGCAGCTTCGAGTCCTAGAGGTAGATTATAAGCTAAGGAAAGGAATCTAATGGTAATCAGCATAAAACAACAATTTCGTCATCGTGCTGAAAGGGTTAATATTGATCTAAGCATGTCCCCTGTGCACCTCATAACCTACACAACATTAACATTCCTCGTCCACGTCAACATAAGAGCGTGATAGCTTGGCAGAGAGACTATATTTTATGTAATAGTGATGTGGCAGTTGGGATAGTTGGCACAACTTTAATAATTACCATGCCCACGTCAACACAGCGCCTACTAGCTTGGCAGGGAGCATATAGTTTATGTAATTGTCACGTGGTAGTTTATACAGTTGGCTCAACAAGTTCCGTTACCCTATTACATAATTATATCAATTGCTCATAAGACAACTTCTGGAGTTTTAACCCTTTTAAGTAACTTTTAACTTAAATTTCCATTATATTCTTCTAAGCTATTTACAGACGATCTTCTTTCCTCTCATTTACACATTAGGCCTACCATAGCGCGGTTGGGAATATGAACATGATTAGATTAATATCCAGTATTCGAGAATGGATAATAAGTCGTAGGCGTGTGGATAAACCTTTAACCATCCTGGTGGTGTAATGGTTAAGGTGTCAACAATCTGTGTGTGATAACCCAGGTTCGAATCCCGGTGGATCACATATATACTTTAATTAATTTCATTGGGGGTGTTTGGTGTTGTGGTGAAATTAATAAAATATAATATTTAATATATATTAACTTAGGATTACAATATCGTAATTGCATCACTGGGACGTTGTAGAAAACCTTAATATAAATTATTTCAATCAAACGACACTTTCTTTGATTTGTTAATGCTACTGCCAGATGATTGTTACTCTGCTTTGGAAGGACCAATAGGAACCAAAGGGTTAGAAAATGCCATATCATATTTAGCCCTCTAACTTTGACAGATGTCAAATTAACGTCAATAACATTGTCTATTTGTATTCAATAATACGATTCGAGTGGCTATGAACTTAGCATTACAATTCTATGAAGTTAATCAACAAACGTTGCACACAATTAACACATGTTGCCCTCCCTCCCTGGCTGCATACAAGGCTGACTGGGCAAAGTTGGATGGGTGTGAAGTGGGCCTAGTGAGTTGGACTGGGTGAAGTGTGTCCTGTGAAGTGCTGCAAGTTGAAGTGTGTCCTGTGAAGTACTGCAGGTGATGTGAGGTGGTTGATGTACACTGCATGACATGGAACAGGTAATATACACTGAATGACATGGAATTAGTAATGTACACTGAATGACATGGAATTAGTAATGTACACTGAATGACATGGAATTAGTAATGTACACTGAATGACGTAGAACAGGTAATGTACACTGAATGACATTGAACAGGTAATGTATACTTAAAGGTATGGCACAAATGACAAGGAAAGTGTGCGCCATTTTTTTCTGAAAGGGTTAACTTCCAATTGCTTTCGTGACGCTGGTTAAAGTCAATTGTCCTATTCATCACACCATAGTGCTCCACCTTACGTACCCACCAAAATATTATCTTTCCTTCTCGTAAACAGTTATTTCTGAGAAACCTCCACCAAGCCACCCACCTGGCCGTGCATCTTGCCAGCCAGCCAGCAGCCACAAGCCATATTTTCACACCCGCACAATCACCTACGATCTTCACACTTCTGACAGCACGTGTTTTTAATTTAGACTCTTGTAGCGCTGAGTGAAGAAAGTTCTGGGGCAAGGAGTTTATTTGTTTATTTAAAACGGATGGGTTGAGGAATCACTGGCCATTGATTGATTGCATCATAGGTTGCTTAAAATGTTACCATCAGCTATTCTGTTGTTGTTTTTAGTTAAGGTTCTTGTGACGTTACAGTTCAGAAAGGTTTCGTAGGCTATAATATTTAGGAGTTTCTTAATGATGAGTGAATGGGTTATATTTAATGCTTAGTGTGATGCTTTTAAGTTCAGAATGTCATCAGGTAGTCTTCTTTATTTGATCTTATATTACGAGCCATGCGAACCAAAGCTGATCCTTACACTATCTGCCACACGTTCATTGTTTAGGCTCCTAAATGGTTCTTGGAAGAGTGTATACAATGGGAATATATTACTTTATTTATTGCAAGTGGATGGCTTGGGAATCACTGGCTATTGTTTGATTAAATCTTAGGGATGCTTTATAGTTCAGAATGTCATTGTCAGCTGTTCTGTGTCTGGTCTTACGTTTGGCTCGTGTGGCGCTAGAGACTTCAGGTACAGTAGGTTCTGGGGATAGTGTATGGAGGGAAATCTTTTATTTTATGATGAATTAATGGATTGGGGTGGTGCTTAGGGTGATGCTTTTGAGTTTAGAATGTCGTCAGCTTTGCAGGAAGGTTCCAGAGTGTGTTATTTGTTTATTTAGTAGATGGGTTGAGAGTAATGTTTATATATATACTGTATAATTGTATATATATATATATAGCTGCCATTAAAGATATCATGTCCCCATCTGGATTTATCAGTTATTACATTTATTTTGTAGTTAAATTTTATGTTCAAGAAAATTTGGCCTTAATATGACGTTGATTTGGTAGATTTCCATAAAGTATCGATATATCAGCTGCTAAGGGATTCAATTATCCGTCAGCTGAGAAAAATCGACAATAGTGTGATGCTTTTAAATTTAGAATGTCATTGGAATTGGTAGTCACTTTAGTTTGCGCGCCATGCCAGCCACTTCCCGCCCTCACAATCAGCTGATCTTCACACCCTCTGGCACCACATGTTTATATTTTAGGCTCGTGAGGCAACAAAGCTCAGGTAGATTCTAAGGAGATTAGGTAGAATGTTTGTTGCTTATAGTTCGTGGGTTGTATGAGGATGACCTAATATTGCTGGAAAAAGTTAAATGACGCCTTTCTCTTACCACCGTCAGCTGTTTATATTAATATGGGTAAAGATCAAGGGCACATAGTAGTATGATGCAATTATTGGCTGTATCTTCGATAAAGAGAACACAGGAAATCAAACGAGAACATATCTAGCGATCCTTACTAGGCTGTTTGTAATAAATCTGCCTAGCTGCTAGCCTATGTGAAAGAAGAAGAAGAATAGCGCAGGGTGGCGTTTGTTCGTAAATGCAAATAATCAGGGGTTAAGAGCGATATATTATTATAATATATTTTTTAAAAATTAGAGCAGTACATTTCCACGAGTTAACCACTCGATTAAATCATTGTTTTGCCTCTGATGACTGAAAAGTTTCCAATTAGCTTACAACCAGAGAGAGAGAGAGAGAGAGAGAGAGAGAGAGTGAGTGAGTGAGTACATTTGTGGTTGAACTATAACTGGCTTGTTCCTCATGTAACATTCTGGCACCGATCTCTTATATCATAAATTGTAGTCAACAAATAATGAGTCGAGTTCCGAGAATATTATGTAGAAACAGTATTCTATTCTTTCACTTAACCCTACTCAGTCAGCGTGTCAAACTGGGACAATTTGTTATAGCTTCTCAGATTGGAATGAAGATATGAAGAAATATAGGAAAATTAACATGATATTGGAGTGTTTGGATTGTTTATAATTTATAAAGTTATACCGGTAATAAGAACTGTACCGGGTAGGTCATAATCTTGGTGGTAAGGTTGGTAAGGTGCGTAACTGGCGAGCCAACTCCTCAAAAGTGTATAGAGATAGACAAACGACTGAGGAAGTACCTAAGCGTTGTGGTGTAGATGTGGATGTACTGGAGAGCGTGAAGATAAACACCATGAGGGAGTTCGGTCGTATGGAGTGTATGGTGAGTGAGAGAATAACTAAACAAATGTATGGGAGTGAAGTGGAAGAACAATGAGGGAGAGGCAGACCGAGAGTGAGGTGAAGAGCTGAAGTTGAGAGGTATATAAGTGAAAGTTGTGTTGGGTGGGAGAAGACAGGCAGGATAACTGATGATAGGAACATGGAGGCGATTTTTTCGTGGCCATCCCCTCGGGGATCAAGGCGTCTGGCAATAGATATAATAGACTAGGTTTTGGAAGGCCCTCTAGGAATCAAAGGAGTAACGTCTGTCAGTTAACATTCAGAATACCAGTTCCTTCCTGAACTGAACAAAAACGTCTACTGATAACCATATTAAAGACGTCAACTGTACTAAAAGGGTTAAGTGAGAAATGCCTATAGTATATACTGTATATTGCTAATATTGTATATTTGGAATGTGTTGGTGTTCTAATTTACTCTTTACACAATTAGGTAACTAGAGACATTCCAATAGCTTAGGTAAATGTTCTTAAAGCACTCGAGTTGTTTACGTTGCAGTTATCTGGGTGTAAGCAAGACCATTAAATTCTCGTAAAGTTCATTCAAATCTCTTAAAGCTATCTACTAAAATGAGGGGATCTGGACAAACAATAATATGGCTGGTTTTTATTTCCTCAGCTGATGGTAAAATTTACATGTTTTCATCTTAATTACTCGGCTATCACGCATATTTTGCAGCAAAATATGTTGTTAATTTTGGAAAAATTGGCATAATTATGAGACAGTCAATCAGTCAATTCATCAGTCAGTTAGTCAATTCGTTAGACAGTCAATCAGTTAACCACTCAGTTGATTAATCTATCAGTTAGTCAATTCGTTAGTTAGTCAATCAGTTAGTCAATTCGTCAGTCAGTCAGTCAGTCAGTCAGTCAGTCAATCAATCAATCAATCAATCAATCAGCCAGTCACTACGTGGCTCTATCGGTCAGTCAATATTATTACTCTGATTGACTGACACCCTTCAGTTCGTCAGGCAATCCGTTATTTGGCCCCATCCGACGCTTGGGAGATTAGGAAGTTGTTCTTGTTTAATTATTGCAGATATTTTCGAGCAATTCATTTTTAGTTTACCCTTTAGCCTTCATAACTGTTGTCAACTCCAGCTCCCAAATGATTGGGTAAGTTAGGCTAAGATTTGTTATGATTAGCTAATGCCGGCATCACACCGCGCTAAAGCCGGTATAGTCAACTTTATATAGTCAACGTTTCTGTGATCTTTTGCGCGGGTGTCTGAAGACAAATGAACTTAAGTGTCAACATTATTTTTTTAAAGTTTGCCTCATAAGAAGCGTCATAATTCTGAATAGGTTAACCCTTTCAATATTTTGAGGAAGTATTTATTTATTTTATTATAGCACTCGGTAGATACATTTATATAGTTTAGGAAGGAATTTTGTAAGTCAGAAGGTTAATGGCGATATATTTTACATCTATGATTCTTAAAAGGCTTTCCAAAGCTGTATAAAATCGTCTAATGATAGCTTGAATAAAATGAAAAATGCGTCCTAATTCTTAAGTGAATGACATAAGTGTTAGACAGTAGTAAACCCTGCGCAGTAGTGATGAGGTATTCTGCTGGCTGGGATGGTGCCAAGCTCGTGACAGACTGGCTGAGGGGTATGGTTATCACACTATACCAAATGATCACCTTTAGTATCATTTATATTATTTCTCAGAGTTATGTTCTATCTTTTTGGTGAATACAGTTCTTTACAAAACCTAATCAAATCGCATGTTTTTTGTTCAACACTATGCACGGTGTAATTATGTAATGCATTTAAAAAAATATATATGGACAGAATCACTGATGGATTTGTTGGATCAAGGATTATTAATTATATTGAATATAGCGAGAATGAGTGTGTGTGTGTGTGTGGGTGTGGGTGTGGGGGGGGGGGGTATGTGTGTGTGTGAGAGAGAGAAGTGGTCATGTATTATAACTGAGGAAAGGTGAGTGCATGACCTAACTTCTTATACTTATGTGTTCTGTAAGATAACATGAAGTTTTTGTGAGTACATACTGTTTGGGTATGTGTGTCTGGTATTAGTGTGCTTTAAGGATGAAAGGGAATAGTTTAACCAGCTGACAGTGAGTATATCTGTGGTGTGTGTGTGTGGTGTGACATTGTGCTTTAAAGATGAAGGACATAATTTTCCTCATGTGACACTGGGTACAAGTGGGTGGGATTGTGTTTATCTTCTTATATTATGCTTTCATTAATTTAATTTGGGGTGTTATTGGTGTTAAGAATTATGTTAAAAATATATCAATACAGTAGGGTCAAGAATATTTGGTAGCGAGGTCGGTATTATGTGATGTGTGCTTCTTATAATGTACTTTCCTCTCGCACACGCATTAGGCTATTCATAGTGCAGTTGGATATAGTACATGATTATATTGATATCCAGTATTCATAGTGCAGTTGGATATAGTACATGATTATATTGATATCCAGTATTCATAGTGCAGTTGGATATAGTACATGATTATATTGATATCCAGTATTCATAGTGCAGTTGGATATAGTACATGATTATATTGATATCCAGTATTCATAGTGCAGTTGGATATAGTACATGATTATATTGATATCCAGTATTCATAGTGCAGTTGGATATAGTACATGATTATATTGATATCCAGTATTCATAGTGCAGTTGGATATAGTACATGATTATATTGGTATCCAGTATTCGATAAAATGGATATCAATGGTGGTCATGTGCTGCACTTATAACTGTCTTGTTGGTGTAATGGTTAGTGTGTGTAAGTTATGTATGATACATCCTAGGTTCAAATCCTGGGATGATCACATGCTTTCATTAATTTAATTTTGGGTGTTATTGGTGTTAAGAACGATGATGAGCTCATCTTCGCAGGGGAGCGCTCCGCCCTTTCGAACAGTCTGCTGCACCAATTTTCAAACAAAAATGAAGGGCGGTGCGCTCCTCTGTTACACTAGCAGAGTGGCGAATTCGACATTGGTGATGTTAAAAATAATATCTAGATTCAACAATATTTTGTAGCGAGGTCGGTCCTATTTGATCTGTGCCCCATAAAATGTTCTTTCCTCTCGCACAAGCATTAGGCTATTCATACTGTAGTGCAGTTGGGTCTACTGCATGATTAGATTGATATCCAGTATTCGATAAAATGGACATGATCATGTGCTGCACTTATAACTGTCTTGATAGTGTAATGGTTAGTGTGTGTAAGTTATGTATGAGATATCCTAGATTCGAATCCTGTGATGATCACATGCTTTCATCAATATCATTTTGAGTGTTATTGGTGTTAAGAACGAGGTTAAAAATATAATTATGTGTTCCGGAAAGTAGCATGTGGTATGGGGTTGTGGGAGAGTGAGAGAGAGTATGTATGTATGTATGTATGTGTGTGTGTGTGTGTGTGTTTTATGTATGAGGTAATAGTCTGCTTTTATAAGGATAGGCAATCTAAATATTTTAGGTAGCTGGCAGTAGGTGGATGCTCATCTAATTGCTTTATGTGTTCCGGAAGGTAGTTGGTTTGAGAGAGAGAGAGAGAGTGAGAGAGAGTATGTATGTATGTATGTATGTGTGTGTGTGTGTGTTTTATGTATGAGGTAATAGTCTGCTTTTATAAGGATAGGCAATCTAAATATTTTAGGTAGCTGGCAGTAGGTGGATGCTCATCTTCTTGCTTTATGTGTTCCGGAAGGTAGTTGGTTTGAGAGAGAGAGAGAGAGTGAGAGAGAGTATGTATGTATGTATGTATGTGTGTGTGTGTGTGTTTTATGTATGAGGTAATAGTCTGCTTTTATAAGGATAGGCAATCTAAATATTTTAGGTAGCTGGCAGTAGGTACAAAGGTACAAAGGAGTACAAAGGAAATCAAGCAACAACAGGTCTAGTGACCCTTCTAGGCTGCTTGTCCTCCAAAACACTGAGGATCAAGTGTCCAAACAGTGGTTTAGAGTGGGTAAGGGAACATTGGAAAGGGAACTACTGCCCTAGAACTAATGTCCGTGGCAGGATTAGGAAGTTAGTAGGGGACAGATGGGTTAGTAACTGAGGGGGGTATACAATAAAGTTATTCATTTACAAACGCAGTCAGTCGCGGGTTTGATGCGAGATATTTGTCTAAGCGGAGTTTAAATGAATCAACGGTGCTGCAGTCTATAACGTCTCGGGGAAGCCCATTCCACAAGTTGACAACTCGATTGAAGAAGAAATTCTTAGATTCGTGTGAGTTAAAAGATTTACCAATAATTTTGCAACCGTTTCCCCGCGTGTAATTAGATTGGTCGATAGTGAAGTACTTACTACAGTTCATATTGTCGATGCCTTTGATGATTTTGAACACTTGAATTAAGTCGCCTCTTAATCTGCGCTGGGTTAAAGGAAATAGATTTAATTCTCTAAGACGCTCTTCGTATGGTTTGTTCTTTAGGCTAGGTATCATTTTGGTAACTCTACGTTGAACTCGTTCTAGCTTGTTTATATCTTTTTGGTAATAAGGGCACCAGGATTGAACGCAGTATTCCAGAAGAGGGCGGACTAGGGAATTGTAAAGGGTTAGGATAACATCTTTGGATTTATGCTCAAATGACCTGCCTATAAAGCCAATTATTTTGTTTGCCTTCTTAACAACTTCTGAACATTGTTGACTCGGTTTTAGGTTACTCGATATTGTTACTCCCAGATCGGTTTCTTTGTTTACATTCTTAAGCTGAGTGCCATTCATCGAATAGTTTGCTTTCTCATTTAGGTATCCGATATGTAGTACTTTACATTTATCCGCATTGAAACTCATTTGCCAAATTTGGGCCCAACATGACAATTTATCTAGATTGTGTTGCATATCGTCAACTTGTTCTTTTGAGAGTACGCTATTTGCAATTTTTGTATCGTCAGCAAATTTCGAGACTGTACAGGTGAGACCCTCATCTATGTCGTTGATGTAAATTAGAAAGAGAATTGGTCCTAGTACCGATCCCTGGGGTACCCCACTACTTACATTGGTCCATTTAGATGCCTTACCGTTTATGACTACTCTTTGCTTTCTGTCGCTGAGCCAATTTTCTATCCATTTCAACACACCGTCTTGTATTCCATGCGCTTTTAGTTTTAGCAGTAATCGTTTGTGGGGAACTTTGTCAAAGGCCTTTTGAAAATCAAGGTATATAATATCTACAGCTTTACTCTCATCGTAGAGGTTGAAGATATCGTGGAAGAAGTCTAAGAGGTTTGTTAAACAGGAACGTTTTTTACGAAAGCCGTGTTGAGTATCTTTAAGTAAGTTATTTGCCTCTAAGTGATTTACGAGTCTGTCTCTTATGACCGTTTCTAGCATTTTACATACAATTGAGGTTAAGCTAATTGGACGATAGTTACTGGGTAGGGATTTGCTGCCTTTTTTGAATATCGGTGTTACGTTGGCTAGCTTCCACTGATCAGGCATAGTCCCAGACTGCAAGGATTCATTGAATAGCAATGTCAGTGGTTTGGAGAGCTCATTCTTAGCTTCCTTTAGAACTCTAGGTGAGATTGTATCAGGTCCAGGCGTTTTATTTACCTTGAGTTTATCTAAACAATTCAATACTTCTCTCTCTGTAACGGTGATATTGCTTAGAACATCTGAATTATCAATCTGAATCGGCGATGGTGTAGGGATATCACTGAGGTCTTCGGTTGTAAAAACTGATGCAAAGAAGGTATTGAGGGCATTACTCATTTGTACTTCGTCTTTGGTGTATTCTCCATTTTCATCGACTAACGGTCCAACAGTTGAAGTAACTACTTTTTTCTTTCTGATATAACTATAGAATTCTTTCGGGTTTGTTTTACTTTGATTCGCAACATGTAACTCCAGGGTGTTTTTACTTTGCTTAATTAACTTTTTGGCTTTGCGTCGTAGCTCTACAAATTTCACCCGTTCTTCGTCATTTTGTGAGGTTTTTAATCTATCATTAGCAAATTTTTTAGCAAGCAGACAGTCTGAAATATCTTTATTCCACCATTTGGGCTTATCATTTTGGCCTGGACGCCGTATTTTCGATGGTATGCAGTCTTGCACTGCCTTAAGGTAAGTGGTTGTGAAACACTCCCAAGATGTATTTATGTCGTTATTGTTAGTCAGAAAGCTCCAGTCAGTTTCTTTAAGTTTTGATTTAAGTTTATGAAAATTTGCTTTCTTGAAATTAGGGACTTTCTCAATGCTGCTATTTGATTTGTTACTAGTAAACTTTAAAGTGAAAGTTATCGTACGATGGTCGCTGTTACTGAATTCATCACCAACATTCAAATTCTCTATTAATTCTTCTTTTGTTGCGAGTACAAGGTCAAGCACATTATTACCACGGGTCGGAGATTGTACAAATTGAAAAAGTGAACTCTCTTGCAAGTTAGCATAGAGGTCGTGTCCAGAGTGTGAAGTAAGAATATCGCCCCATTTAGTCACGGGTAAGTTGAAATCGCCAAGAATTACGGTATCTTGTATGTTAGTTATTTCTGCAATTTGTTCATAAATTTCACTGTCAGTTTGCACTGATTGAGATGGGGGTCTGTATAATAAAGCTAGTGTTATTTTAGTTCCTCGTTTATTATTTAATAGTACGTAAGATATGTCTATATTCGCAATTTGAGGTTTTGACATTAAGACGGGATTAAGACTTTCCTTTATAAAAAACAGAACTCCTCCTCCATTTCTATTGATCCGACTTTTCTCAAACATTGTATAACCAGGAAGCGTATATTCGGCTAAAAAGTCTCTGTCTTCCGTATTTAACCAAGATTCTGTAATGCCGATTATATCATAATGTTCTGTAAACACGATTTCCTCTAGATCTGAAAATTTATTGCGTATGCTACGAGCATTTACATAAAACACCTTAAGAGTATTAGAGTTGGATGTTACTGATTGTGCATTGTCTGAATTTTCAGTTCGTATTTGACTTACACTACCCTGTCTTGGGTCTGGTTGACCCCGTTTTTTGAACGGAAATCTTTGACTGCATCGTTCAGCAGACGACCAAGACGTGCAGCTCCTACTTCATTGAGATGTACACCATCTCCTGAAAACAAAGATTTATCATAGTAAAAATTATCCCACGTGTCGACAAAGCCGATGTTCTCCTCCCTGCAGAGTTTGGCTAGTCGGCGATTTGTACTGGTAGCTATGTTGTAGAATCGGTTTTCTACATCAATCCGGGGAACAATTCCTGAAATTAAGATTCTATTAGATTTTTCCTTGAAGGACCTGATCAGCCGCCGGTACTTGCAAAGTAGTTCCTCTGACCGCGTCCGTTGGACATCGTTAGATCCAACGTGGATGACGTACGTAGTGCTTGCGGGGGCGAGCCTGGAAACCTCTTCCAGAGCCGCAACAATGTCGTCCACGCCGCCACCTGGGATACAGAATCGCTTTCTGGTCCTGGGTGCCCTGGCGCAGAACTCGGTTAGTTGGCCACGGACCATGGAGTCGCCCACAAGCCGAACTTCTTCAGTTTCCTCTTCCTCGTCAATAGCCAGAATTTTGAAGCGGTTTTGGCATGTTGTCGGGATGACCTTCCTGGTACTGGTACTGGGATGGACATTGTTTCTCACTAACTGAAAGTTGTCCTGGGGGGGAGTGAGAGTAGAGTCATTATTATTATCTGCAACATCTAAGGTAGCTGCTGGTGTGGGTACCGGTACTGTATGCACTGTATATGAGAGAGAGAGAGAGAGAGAGAGAGAGAGAGAGAGAGAGAGAGAGAGAGAGTACAAAGGAGTACAAAGGAGTACAAAGGAAATCAAGCAACAACAGATCTAGTGACCCTTCTAGGCTGCTTGTCCTCCAAAACACTGAGGATCAAGTGTCCAAACAGTGGTTTAGAGTGGGTAAGGGAACATTGGAAAGGGAACTACTGCCCTGCCACTAACGTGGCAGGACTAGGAAGTTAGTAGGGGACATATGGGTTAGTAACTGAGGGGAGGATAAAGTTATTCATTTACAAACGCAGTCAGTCGCGGGTTTGATGCGAGATATTTGTCTAGGCGGAATTTAAATGAATCAACGGTGCTGCAGTCTATAACGTTTCGGGGAAGCCCATTCCACAAGTTGACAACTCGATTGAAGAAGAAATTCTTAGATTCGTGCGAGTTAAAAGATTTACCAATAATTTTGCAACCGTTTCCCCGTGTGTAATTAGATTGGTCGATAGTGAAGTACTTACTACAGTTCATATTGTCGATGCCTTTGATGATTTTGAACACTTGAATTAAGTCGCCTCTTAATCTGCGCTGGGTTAAAGGAAATAGATTTAATTCTCTAAGACGCTCTTCGTATGGTTTGTTCTTTAGGCTAGGTATCATTTTGGTAACTCTACGTTGAACTCGTTCTAGCTTGTTTATATCTTTTTGGTAATAAGGGCACCAGGATTGAACGCAGTATTCCAGAAGAGGGCGGACTAAGGAATTGTAAAGGGTTAGGATAACTTCTTTGGATTTATGCTCAAATGACCTGCCTATAAAGCCAATTATTTTGTTTGCCTTCTTAACAACTTCTGAACATTGTTGACTCGGTTTTAGGTTACTCGATATTGTTACTCCCAGATCAGTTTCTCTGTTTACATTCTTAAGCTGAGTGTCATTCATCGAATAGTTTGCTTTCTCATTTAGGTATCCGACATGTAGTACTTTACATTTATCCGCATTGAAACTCATTTGCCAAATTTGGGCCCAACATGACAATTTATCTAGATTGTGTTGCATATCGTCAACTTGTTCTTTTGAGAGTACGCTATTTGCAATTTTTGTATCGTCAGCAAATTTTGAGATTGTGCAGGTGAGACCCTCATCTATGTCGTTGATGTAAATTAGAAAGAGAATTGGTCCTAGTACCGATCCCTGGTGAGCATCCTAGGTGGATGCTCATCTTCTTGCTTTATGTGTTCCGGAAGGTAGTTGGTTTGAGAGAGAGAGAGAGAGTGAGAGAGAGTATATATGTATGTATGTATGTGTGTGTGTGTGTTTTATGTATGAGGTAATAGTCTGCTTTTATAAGGATAGGCAATCTAAATATTTTAGGTAGCTGGCAGTAGGTGGATGCTCATCTTCTTGCTTTATGTGTTCCGGAAGGTAGTTGGTTTGAGAGAGAGTGAGAGAGAGTATGTATGTATGTATGTATGTATGTATGTATGTGTGTGTGTGTGTGTTTTATGTATGAGGTAATAGTCTGCTTTTATAAGGATAGGCAATCTAAATATTTTAGGTAGCTGGCAGTAGGTGGATGCTCATCTTCTTGCTTTATGTGTTCCGGAAGGTAGTTGGTTTGAGAGAGAGAGAGAGAGAGAGTGAGAGAGAGTATGTATGTATGTATGTATGTGTGTGTGTGTGTGTTTTATGTATGAGGTAATAGTCTGCTTTTATAAGGATAGGCAATCTAAATATTTTAGGTAGCTGGCAGTAGGTGGATGCTCATCTTCTTGCTTTATGTGTTCCGGAAGGTAGTTGGTTTGAGAGAGAGAGAGAGAGTGAGAGAGAGTATGTATGTATGTATGTATGTGTGTGTGTGTGTGTTTTATGTATGAGGTAATAGTCTGCTTTTATAAGGATAGGCAATCTAAATATTTTAGGTAGCTGGCAGTAGGTGGATGCTCATCTTCTTGCTTTATGTGTTCCGGAAGGTAGTTGGTTTGAGAGAGAGAGAGAGAGTAAGAGAGAGTATGTATGTATGTATGTATGTGTGTGTGTGTGTGTTTTATATATGAGGTAATAGTCTGCTTTTATAAGGATAGGCAATCTAAATATTTTAGGTAGCTGGCAGTAGGTGGATGCTCATCTTCTTGCTTTATGTGTTCCGGAAGGTAGTTGGTTTGAGAGAGAGAGAGAGAGAGTGAGAGAGAGTATGTATGTATGTATGTATGTGTGTGTGTGTGTGTTTTATGTATGAGGTAATAGTCTGCTTTTATAAGGATAGGCAATCTAAATATTTTAGGTAGCTGGCAGTAGGTGGATGCTCATCTTCTTGCTTTATGTGTTCCGGAAGGTAGTTGGTTTGAGAGAGAGAGAGAGAGTGAGAGAGAGTATGTATGTATGTATGTATGTGTGTGTGTGTGTGTTTTATGTATGAGGTAATAGTCTGCTTTTATAAGGATAGGCAATCTAAATATTTTAGGTAGCTGGCAGTAGGTGGATGCTCATCTTCTTGCTTTATGTGTTCCGGAAGGTAGTTGGTTTGAGAGAGAGAGAGAGAGTGAGAGAGAGGTATGTATGTATGTATGTATGTGTGTGTGTGTGTTTTATGTATGAGGTAATAGTCTGCTTTTATAAGGATAGGCAATCTAAATATTTTAGGTAGCTGGCAGTAGGTGGATGCTCATCTTCTTGCTTTATGTGTTCCGGAAGGTAGTTGGTTTGAGAGAGAGAGAGAGAGTGAGAGAGAGTATGTATGTATGTATGTATGTGTGTGTGTGTGTGTGTTTTATGTATGAGGTAATAGTCTGCTTTTATAAGGATAGGCAATCTAAATATTTTAGGTAGCTGGCAGTAGGTGGATGCTCATCTTCTTGCTTTATGTGTTCCGGAAGGTAGTTGGTTTGAGAGAGAGAGAGAGAGTGAGAGAGAGTATGTATGTATGTATGTATGTGTGTGTGTGTGTGTTTTATGTATGAGGTAATAGTCTGCTTTTATAAGGATAGGCAATCTAAATATTTTAGGTAGCTGGCAGTAGGTGGATGCTCATCTTCTTGCTTTATGTGTTCCGGAAGGTAGTTGGTTTGAGAGAGTGAGAGAGAGTATGTATGTATGTATGTATGTATGTGTGTGTGTGTGTGTTTTATGTATGAGGTAATAGTCTGCTTTTATAAGGATAGGCAATCTAAATATTTTAGGTAGCTGGCAGTAGGTGGATGCTCATCTTCTTGCTTTATGTGTTCCGGAAGGTAGTTGGTTTGAGAGAGAGAGAGAGAGTGAGAGAGAGTATGTATGTATGTATGTATGTGTGTGTGTGTGTGTTTTATGTATGAGGTAATAGTCTGCTTTTATAAGGATAGGCAATCTAAATATTTTAGGTAGCTGGGTAGGTGGATGCTCATCTTCTTGCTTTATGTGTTCCGGAAGGTAGTTGGTTTGAGAGAGAGAGAGAGAGAGAGAGAGAGAGAGAGAGAGAGAGAGAGAGAGAGAGAGTATGTATGTATGTATGTATGTGTGTGTGTGTGTGTGTGTGTGTTTTATGTATGAGGTAATAGTCTGCTTTTATAAGGATAGGCAATCTAAATATTTTAGGTAGCTGGCAGTAGGTGGATGCTCATCTTCTTGCTTTATGTGTTCCGGAAGGTAGTTGGTTTGAGAGAGAGAGAGAGAGTGAGAGAGAGTATGTATGTATGTATGTATGTGTGTGTGTGTGTGTTTTATGTATGAGGTAATAGTCTGCTTTTATAAGGATAGGCAATCTAAATATTTTAGGTAGCTGGCAGTAGGTGGATGCTCATCTTCTTGCTTTATGTGTTCCGGAAGGTAGTTGGTTTGAGAGAGAGAGAGAGAGAGATTATTGTGCTTTAAGGAGGAGAGTAAATATTTAAATCCGTTGGTGAAGGGTCGATGTTCATCCCCATTTATTTAATAGATTAACCCCCACTGGACGGGTTGTTATTTAACCCATGACCTTACCTTATGAAGTATTCACTGCTCTCCTAGCGGCACCGAAGACCGCGACGCCCCTCGTTCTGGGTTGACATTTGGTGCAGCAGACTGTTCAAAGTGGCGGAACGTTCCCCTGCGTAGATGGGCTGATCTGGCACCCTTTGCAGTTCGACATAGAGGGCTTTCCCATCTCCTCTTTGCAATGGCGGACATCAGACGTGCAGTTGACCAGAGTTGCATTAACAATGAAATGCTAGCACCTGATCGGCATGATCTAGCTGCGTACACTGGTTACAGACTACATTCACATCCACAGCCATTCCTACAGTACGATAACATTCCAAATAAATGCACTTCACACATTTTTCAATACTATAGGTGGCAACATCCCTCCCCCGAACCAAGGTAGAGAATAGTACAAATTGACTCATTGGAGGCGATTCATTCGTGGCTACCCCCCCTGGGATGAAGGGATCTGGCTATAGTTAGATAACCAAGTATTCCGTTATATTCTGTATATACGTACACTATGGCCAAGTTCAGTGCCCCTCACATAACCCGACATGGTCATGATGTAAAGGGTAAATATAGCCAACATTCTTCTTTGTTACCTCAGTTTTTGTCTGTGCGTTCGTTCGTTCATTCTTCGGGAGAACCCTGTGAAAAGGGAAGATGCCTCAGTGGGTGCCTTCACGGGGATCCATGTCCGTAATTTTGTGTTTGATTTGTTTGATGGCTAGATATGGGCCATAGCGGACGATATATATATATATATATATATATATATATCTTTCCAGGGCCTATCGATGTCATTTAATAGCCTTCTTGTTCTATCTGTTAAACATGGATGGCGCTGTTCAGCAAATATAAGCTTTAGAATCGGCTCAACAAACATCTGTACCTCATATCAAGTTACTTTTCACATGACTAGAACCCACAATCCGCAGTTGTGAAGACGTCTATTATCGGTGTCATCGTCAAAACTTTAAATATTATCTCCATCCTAATGTTCGTTGTCAACATTGTCACCATCATTATCATCATCAGCTCATATAGATTTACTGAAGGACAAGGTTATTTCAGTATTGTACAATGCTATCCATGATGTTAGCCTATTCCATTCTACCACGGCAAACAAACCACATATCTCTCTCTCTCTCTCTCTCTCTCTCTCTCTCTCTCTCTCTCTCTACGATATCGGCAGTATCGCTTCAGGTACGATGAAGCGATACTGCCGATATCTGTAGACTTGCGTTCGAATTCAAACTTTCCCTTTTAAGATTTTTTTTTTTTTTTTTACTACCATATTTATCTTCAGTACTATCGCTGGCCTTAAACAACTTATTTATATGTAGTATGTCCCACCCTCCCCAGCACACACACACACACACACACACCTCCCCTCTCACACTTTCCTCCTCCCTGTAGTACCTTACCTCCTCCTCCTCCCCCCCCCTACTCCTCCTCCTCTCCCACCCATTCCTCTACCTCCTACAAAACCCCTAACCATACTGCTGTATTGTCCTCAATATTCTCGGCTAATGGCTTGATGTACAAGTACCTCCGGATATGCGGCACTGTCCCTCCCGGAGGACCACTTGCACCTTCCCTCCGAATATTATTTTATGGAAATAAAATAATTTGAATGTGAATCTGAATCTGTGTGGCTGTGTGTTTTGGGTGCTGGGGCAATGCCTTCTCTATACATAATTATGTATATAGAGGGCATTGGCTGGGGTCTGGTGACTGGGTCACGACGGGTAGGGTCCTCTAGGATGTTTAACTTAAGAAGGGACATACACACACACACACCTCCCCTCTCACACTTTCCTCCTCCCTGGAGTACCTTACCTCCTCCTCCTCCCCCCCCCCCTACTCCTCCTCCTCTCCCACCCATTCCTCTACCTCCTACAACCCCCTCCCTCTCTCCCATAACCACACACCCTACTAAATATTATATTACTATCGGCATGTAAACTTCTCCACTGGTCATATTGCGCTAACTATCCCCTCAATAACCATTATTGTAAAAAGAATTTGAACCATGTAACTCATCTTTGTAAATATTTGTATTACTATAATTCCATCATAACTTCGGTAGTTGGTAATATTAGTCACATTATGTATGTGACTTGTATTCAGCAAACTATGACCTCAATAACCGTTGATGTAATGAAGAATGTGAAGTGTCCCTCATATGATTGTAATATATTTGTGGTACTATTATTGCATAATAATTAATGTAGTTCGAAATATTAGTCACATCTTGTATGTAATAATTGTATTCAGCTACCTATGATCTCAATAACCATTGATGTAAGAAAACATGAATGGCCTCCTCATATGAGTGCACTAGTTTTGTAGTGCTATTATTTACCTGTCAATTAATAATTCAGTCACTTTTTTTTTTTTTTTTTTTTTTTTTTTTTGAGCACGTATATACAGCATATGTGGCAATCAAATGAGGAAACTATAATAACACCAGACGACGATACTGTTGTTACAGTAGAATAATGGCTCTTTGAGCAGTATGTATTGCCTTACCAGTGGTTGTCCCCTTATTATTATTATTATTATTTTATTATTATTATTGAAATACCACAGGAACGAAAATTCCTGGGAGCGAAATTTCCACCCCCAACGAGATCCCTCTCTTTCTACCACCTCCCTCCACATGTTACACGTCTCGTTAATCACAGTCTTCTAATATACAAATCACATTTCCTTACCCCCTGACATTCTTGAAATACCCACTAAGTATATTCAATTAGATACCAACCATGCAGACTATGATACGTTCGTTGTGTATGGGTGCGAGGCGATCTCAAGACACCTTAGCTCCCAGTGCACAACGAACCGGATCATGATTATGTCCGCCTGTATTAAATTATGTATTATGCTGATTTATACCATTGCCTATTTTTGTAATAATTGTATTCAGCTAACTATGATCTCAATAATCATTGATGTAATGAAAATATGAATAGTCTCCTCATACGATTGCACTAGTTCTGTAGTGCTATTATTTACAACCTGTCAATTAATAATTCAGTCACTACAAGCTTGCTTTTTTTTTTTTTTTTTTTTTTTTTTTTTTTTTTTTACAGACCATGTGACAATTAAATGAGGAAACTATAATAACACATCTGAATAATGCCAACCTGACTTATAAACACAAATATGAATGTAACCAGACGACGATGCTGTTGTTTCAGTGGAATAATGGCTCTTTGAGCAGTATGTATCGCCTTACTAGTGGTTGTCCCCTCACAGGATGGGGGGCGCTGCTCAATAAACTCGCCCCTCGGGGCAAAATCAAAATCAATCTCTCTCTCTCTCTCTCTCTCTCTCTCACACAAACACACGTGTTGTATCCACCCTCTCATTGTTAGAACATTCTTGGTCTAGGCTCACAAAAAGCTCCCCCACTGTTCATTCACGATTCATATACCTTTTACACTCATAAGCCACAATAGCTACGTACTCGTTTCTATCTGCATTGTAAAAACAAGGGAATGAAAAGATGTATAAACTCATTGGTTATATTGATAATGATTTATCTGTCTGTTCTTGTGGTGAAGGGGTTTATTACTAGCATCTGTATAAGGGTAAATTTGTATTGGACACTTTACCCTTGTCATACCCATAGTTTATTTACAGTGTGTATCTAGCCCCAAAACACAATACAGTATTTCATTATATCCCCGATGCTTCAGAACTGTGCTTTACAATCAAGGGATACGAGAGGGTGTGTACTTCTTATTGAGCATTATTTTACTTAGATTAAGATAATCTTGACATCAACCTCTCTTGTCTAGGTAGAGAATACCCTAAAGATCAATGGGTAATAGTTATCATATTGGGCATACAGCTTGTGCGTGTGTGTGTGTGTGTGTGGGGGGGGGGTATACCGTACGTGTTTGTGTGCTTGTTTGTTCGCCTTTGTTTTACATGCGTTCATTAGTGTATGTATGTATTATCCAACTTTAATTCCATTGTGTGTGTATGTATATATGCAGTATATATATATAATATATATAATATATATAATATATATATAATATATATAATATATATATATATTGTGACGCACCCAGTGCGTGGCAACGCAACCTGATTGTACTCCTTGGTACTCCACTGTACCGCCACTGTGCGGTACCTCTGTACCGCTGTACCGTGCTGGCTGCCTATATTGAGGGTGACAACGTATAACTATGTTCTTTGTATCTCTGCAAAGGTCTCGTCATGTGCTAACCAGTGGTGGGTTTTGTTTTAAGCCATGTCGAGACCTTCCATTTAATATGTAGTATCAATAGAGAAGTTGATAGATAAGACAATGGGAGTTCAGAGAGAGAGAGTGAGTTGGGCTTCAGAGCGAGAGGGTAGCAATGCGCCACGCTGCCGGGGGGGGTGGTTGCCAGACGTATGGACCGGTTGGCAGCCTTGCGCTTATAGCTAGGCGCGACAGGGTTGGTAGTCCATTGCCGCCTGCCTATGCTGCCTGGGCTGCCCATGTTGTCGTACTGCACATTGCCTGGAGGCTCGCTGTGTGTTCCATGATCAGGTTGCCTAGAACCTTTGAGATTCTAACATCCCTTGCCCTCTCTCCCAATTTCTCACGGTTGCACTCTTTCTCTCTGACGACATTACTCTCATTTCATTCTTCTCTCTATTTAAATGCATACCCTTCCCTTGAGGTCCTAAAGGAGTTTCAGCACTCACCTCTCGTATTACTCTTAGGACAAGCATATATTTACATGTATTAGATTTAAGGGGTTAATGTGAACAGCGATCTTCTTGATGAGGATAGTTGGTGAACGTTCTACATGTTCACGAGTTATATGCCCAGCTCATCATCCAATTTGTGACTAGACTAGTGCCATGTGTAAGAGCCCGACCATGCCCAGGAGTTGTCTGTAGAGGGGCGAGGACTTAGCCTTGATTTGCCTACCGAGCCAGGAGCGAGTGCAGTACCAGAGACTACAGCTCGCTCGTAGTGCCGGTATAGTAGAGTAACGTAATTTATCTGTCCTTGTGTTCTCTGCAGTCTTTTCCTGGGTTCTCGCTTTCGGTGCTGGGACTCGTTGTTCCTGTGACTTGGCCTGCTAGCTAGAACACATGGGGATGATGAGTGGGCTATATCTTTATTTTACTATGCATTGCAGCTCTCTTTAAGTTTATGTATGTAACACTTTACAATACACATTACTCACACACAAGACAACACTATTAATACTTTCATGTATCAATTAACTGCACTGTCGTTTTGCTGCTGTGTCCGGAGTTCTATTGCGTAGGGCGCATACGGACTCAGAGGGGAGACAGAGTGAGAGAAGCGAAGTAGCCTATGCGGTAGTAGGCTACCGGCGCAGTACTGTTGCCTGCAACCTTTTAGTTATTCCAAGTATAGATTCATTCTTATAATAAGTGACTACTATTTATGTTCCTTCCATGTGTATTATTAGGTATCTACTGGATCATGAACATCTTGTATGCTACATGCTAGTGCATGTTAGTAGGGGACAGTTATTCTAGTGCACGCGCTTTCAAGTAGGCGTGTACATTTGTCATTTAGCATTTCACTGTCATACCTTTAGCCTGCTTCTATTCTACATTAGTAGAGGCTTAATATTAACGTAGTTTCTTGAGTATTGCATTTCTTTAGTAATAACGTAACCTATAAATGTCTGAGGGAGTTTAGCCTCATAGCCTACCCCTGTTGTACACTTTCGCCGAGTTAAGGTACCTCGTTACCATAGACGATAACTCTGTAGGGCGTTGGTGCTTTTGTTGTCTGGAGCATATAGTATTTGGGACTGGAATCGAGCGTGTCGTTGTCACATAAGCCATTTCTGTCCTACGATCAAGAATCCCGAATATGTATTGCCGATCCAGCCGTAACAAAATGGCGACCTTGCACAAGATTCAGTAGTATCCTATCACATGTTTTTTGGAGAACTATTCTATGCTACCTAGTAGAGCTGGCTAGAATTTTCTTGCATATTGGAGGAATTTTTATTGTGTCATTATTGTATTGGTGGACTTGCAGATTGTTTCGTTAGGGGTGTCTAGAGTAGAGTCATTCAAGCATCTTTAACATTTTGTGAGTCGAGACTGCAATTAGTAATAAGCACTTTTTTTTTTTTATGAACAGCAATTGTATAACCAGCACTATGTCTAATGACTCATCATTTACGGGGGAGGATAACACGGTACAGCCTAGTGACCAGCAAGTACAACAGATATTTAGGGAGGGGAGTGTTATAAGTGGAGAGAGGGATGCCCGGGCATTTTTGCAGACACCTTTGACCGAACAGCGCCTGCAGGCTATTGATTGTTACGGTCTTCGCTGTTTAGCCACGGTTTTGGGGCGGGACTGTCCTGACAGTTGGCCCAAGAAGAATTTGGTGGCATGTTTGTTGGGTGATGGCGATGGGGCGGTGGGTGGAGTGGGGTCTTGGGGGGTTCCCTCCAAGCCTCCATTCCACTCTACCCCTGAGCTGGGCCCTCAGCCAGCGAGTCTTAGCACGATGCAGCAGGAGGGTTCTCAATGGCAAGCTGGCTTACCCGTAAACACGTCTCGGTGTGGATCCCCCATTTTGTGCTCTCCCCCCCCAGGCCTGTCTCCTGAGATGTTATTTCAGCTAGAACTAGCTAAGTTTAAGCTGCAGGAGACTCAGATACAACAGGCTAGTATAGAACGCATAGAGGTTGCTAGAATCCAAGCCAATCAGGATGCAACCAGGTACCAGGCTGAAATGGATGTCGAGAAGTCTAGAGTAGAGACTACGGGGCGTCATCTCGGTGGTGGGCACCGGGTTACAGACTCACTTTCGCATTTAATTAAGTTAGTACCCGCATTTGATGAGACAGCAGTGACTGAGTTTTTTGCTCGTTTCGAAAAGAAGTGTCGTGAGTATGACTGGCCGGAGGTTAAATGGGCAGCATTAGTTTCATCACGTCTAGTGGGTAAGGGGT
Organism: Lithodes maja; assembly: GCA_037953745.1. Taxonomy (NCBI): domain Eukaryota; kingdom Metazoa; phylum Arthropoda; class Malacostraca; order Decapoda; family Lithodidae; genus Lithodes; species Lithodes maja. The sequence goes on along the minus strand of JBAKBP010001733.1, from coordinate 13,786 downwards.
TGAAAGCCTACGATGCACTGTCACTGGACGAGAGTGTAGTGTATGGACTGGTGAAGGAGGCTGTGCTCCGGGCCTACGAACTGCAACCCGAAACTTATAGATTGAAGTTCCGTGGCGTGAATAAGAAGAGCGACGTCAGTTTTATGGAGCACGCACGGGACTTAACAGATGCAGGTAATAACTGGTTTCGGTCCGAGCACGCAGAGTCGGCTGAGGAAATTAAGCAACTTTTCTATCTGGAACAGTTTTACAAATGTACTGGAACCGATCTAACGCTGAACATTAAGGAAAAATGTCCCAAGACAGTAGAGGAGGCTGCCAAGATGGCAGACCTCAGATTATCATTGATTCGTGGTTGCGGTGCCGCTCAGAGGGCTGAGTCAGGGCAGAAGGGGCGCTATACCCCACCCACCAGAGTTTTCGATAATAACAAATCCTATGACACACATAACCACACTAAAAGCATTGCACCTGATAACACCTACAAACACAAGCCTCTCCCGTTTACTAAAGGTCAGGCCCCTTCTTCGCCCGCACAAGGGAAGAGGCCCATTGGGGATGTGAAATGTTACAAATGTCAGAAGCTAGGCCATTATTCACGTGAGTGCCCTAGTAACACTCCCGCTAAGCCGGTGTCATTGGTTCACAGTATCGGTGTGTCTCTGAAGGCTGCAGCAACTGCCCGGGGTAGGTTGTCAGCAGCTGAGGCACACGCGGTAAAGAAGCGTACGGAAGGCTCGACACCTGTCCGGGACACTTTCTGTAGCCATCGGGGGCACGGGTTTGTGAGCTGGGGGAGTGAACTACGGAGGGTTGACTTGCTGAGGGATACGGGGGCTTCGCAAACTTTGTTGAGGAACTTCACAGGGAAACCGATAAATGCGGCCAGAGTTGTTGTGGTGCAGGGTATAAATGCTACGAGGTCATACCCACTTGTGAGGTTGGAGTTGAGAGTGGGAGAGGTGTGCAGGGAGCTGGATGTAGGGATCGTTGAGTGTTTGCCAGTTGAGGGCGTCGACCTTCTTCTCGGCAACGACTTTGCGGTGCCCACTTCCGGGACTCCACCCTTAGTCGTTGCCGAGAGGGCGGCCGACGTGGATGGTGAGAATCGGGAATGGGTTGGGAGGTGCCAACAGGATGAGATGGCCTGTGTGGTAACCCGATCTCGCTCTGCGGCTCCTGCACAGCCTAGCACTCAACCTCGGGGACAGTGGAGGAAGGATCAGGAGAAGGTTGCTAAGGGCAGGAAAAGGGACATTGATTCTGCTGCACTTCTCGGTGATTCGGTACTTGGACCTATAATAAACACGGGAGTTGACTCTGGCCCAGATATGGGGTGTAACAAGGCAGAGTTGGGTAAGACTTCGCGTGAGGCAAGAGCTGTAGCGAGAGCCACTAAGGCAGTAGAGCCTACTAGCCGGGGTAATGTCTTATTACAAAACCATCTTGATGCATTGACGCCCAGGGACATTAGTGAGCAGCAGCTGCAAGACGCTAGCCTAGCTCGTTATAGCAATGGTGCCATAGAGTTGGAGGAAGATGGGGATGCGAAGCCGGGAGATTTCTTTAGGCTCAACAGGATATTGTACCGCAGATTTCTAGACCCCAAATCGAAGTGGGAGGGCGGTGCGAGGGTAGTAGACCAGGTGGTTGTTCCAAATAAGTATAGAGAGTCCTTATTGTGTCTGGCGCATGATGTGCCGGTGGCGGGTCATTTGGGGGTAACAAAAACATTGGCGGCATTGGGCAGGTTTTTCTGGTGGCCTGGGGTCAAGGCTGATGTCTGTGCATGGGTGGCTGGGTGTGCGACCTGCCAGACAACGGGGAAGCCTAACCAGACAATCCCGAAGGCACCTTTGTTTCCCATACCTGTCACCGGGCCTCCGTTCAGCAAAGTTGTAGTAGATTTGGTTGGCCCTTTCCCGCCTACTAGTAGTGGCAATAAATTCCTGTTGACAATCATGGATGTGGCTACGAGATACCCGGACGCATACCCCATGAGAAACGGCTCGGCAAAGGCAGTTGTTAAAAACTTATTATTGTTCTGTTCCCGTTATGGATTTCCACGTGAGGTGCAGTCAGACCAGGGGAGCAATTTTACATCCAAATTGTTCAAGCAAACCCTTCAGTTGCACGGTATATGTTCTGTAGTGTCGTCAGCCTACCATCCCGAGAGTCAGGGAGTCTTGGAGCGGTGGCACTCGACCCTGAAGAGTATGCTACGCTGTTACTGTGCAGAACATGACACTGATTGGGATTTGGGTCTGCCGTATGTTCTGTTCGCTGCACGTGAAGTCCCAGGAGAGAGCCTGGGGTTCAGTCCAAATCAACTAGTCTTTGGCCATAATGTGAGAGGACCTTTAAGTATGGTGAAAGAGATCTGGGAGGGCGAAGAGAAGCCGGGGTCTGTACTTAAATATATCCTTGAGAGCCGGGAGAGACTTATAGGTTGCATGGCAGCGGCAGGTAATAACTTGGTTAATGCACAGGCGGTCATGAAGCACCAGTATGACGCCAAGGTGAAGCTTCGGGAGTTTTCGGTGGGTCAGGAGGTAATGTTGCTTTTACCTTTGCCTGGACACCCCCTTTCTGCCAAGTTCATTGGGCCGTATGTGGTGGCTAAGAAACTGTCCGACCTTGATTATCTCGTTGCAACACCTGACCGTAGAAAAAAACATCAGTTATGTCATGTTAACCTCATGAAAGAGTATGTGAGACGCCCCTCAGAGCCTCTCACTGTCCCTGTGCTGGCCTGCAGCGGCCAGGGTGGAGGAGGAGGTGGGGACAGTCATGCTGCTGAGGAGGATAGCTGGGACTGTGTCATTTCCGCGGAACAGTGGGCGGGGAATACTGAACAAGAGGCTAGGCAAGCTGTAAGTCACCTGCCTGAGCACCAGGGTGCTGCTGTCCTAGGCCTGTTCAGGTCATACCCCTCTGTTTTCGCCGAACACCCAGGTCTCACTACTCAGGTAACGCACGACGTGGACGTCGGTGATAATGTGCCCTTCAAGTCAGTGCCCTACCGTGTGCCCCCGGTAAAGTTGCCAGCTTTACGGGAGGAGTTAAAGTACATGGTTGAGAGAGGGATGATCACTGAAGGTTATGTGAAGTGGACATCACCCGTCACGTTGCAGCCAAAACCTGACGGCAAGGTGCGGTTCTGCATAGATTTTCGTAGGCTAAATGGCTTGACCACTACCAACCCTTACCCTTTGCCTCGAGTTGACGACAGCGTGGACAAGATAGGGAATGCAAAGTACCTTACTAAAATTGATCTTGTAAAAGGCTACTGGCAAGTACCCCTGTCGGACCGAGCTAAGCAAGTTTGTGGTTTTGTGGTAGATGGCAAGACCTACCAATGTAACGTAATGCCTTATGGGCTTAAGAACGCATCTGCCACGTTTCAGAACCTGATGAACGATATTTGTGACGAAATCCCTAACTGCACGGTCTACCTTGATGACGTGATAGTGTATGATGACAATTTTGAAAATCACCTAAGGCACTTAGAGACCCTGTTTGGGAAGTTGCACTATGCTGGGCTGGTGGTGAACCTGAGGAAGTGCGAGTTTGTAAAGGCTACTGTGCAGTATCTTGGCTTCGTGGTCGGGTTAGGCCGGGTGTGCCCCCCCCCTGAGCAAGATACAGGCTATCAATATGTTTCCTAGGCCCACCACTAAGCGCCAGGTCATGCGGTTCCTAGGTATGATAGGCTATTATAGGCGCTTCATCCGGGGATACTCTACTGTCTTAGCACCGTTAACTGATCTACTGTCGAAGTCAGTGAAGTTCTGTTGGGCTGCGGAGTGTCAGAGGGCTTTCGACCTAGTCAAGCACCTGCTGTGTACACATCCGATTTTGAGAGCCCCAGACTTCTCCAGGAGTTTTCAGCTGGCGACTGATGCCAGCGGTGTGGGTGCCGGGGCAGTGTTACTGCAGACTGATTCCGAGGGCTTGGAACACCCAGTGAGCTTCTTTTCTCGCAAGTTTAATTCGGCACAAAGGAATTACTCGACTATAGAGAAGGAGCTTCTTGCTATCGTTTTGTCGCTCAAACATTTCGAAGTTTATGTTCCAGCCTACGGCCCGGTAGTGACGATTTATACGGACCATCATCCCTTGAAATTCCTAAATCAGTTTCACAATCGGAATATGCGGTTGACCAGGTGGTCCCTAATGCTCCAAGAGTATAATCTCAACATTCAGCATATTGCCGGGAGTGAGAACGTGATAGCAGATTGTCTATCAAGGGTTGATGATCCAGGATAGTCGTGCACGGTGTGTGGGTTGAGCAGGAGTAAAATTAGGCTATCATAACGCCGTCCAAAAAGATTATAAAACAATAAAATAAACGAGAATTTTTTTTTTTAGTTTTGTAAGTCTTTATTGTTGTAGCATGATGCATGCGATATTGTGTTTTATGTATAATTCACACTTCAGTTGTTGTGCACCTTTTGCAATTAGTGGCAGCTAAGGGTAGCAGGTCGGTTGGTTGCCTGTCAGATTTTGATAATGCTTCTAAGGTCGATTATCTAAAATCTTGGGGGGGCTGTGACGCACCCAGTGCGTGGCAACGCAACCTGATTGTACTCCTTGGTACTCCACTGTACCGCCACTGTGCGGTACCTCTGTACCGCTGTACCGTGCTGGCTGCCTATATTGAGGGTGACAACGTATAACTATGTTCTTTGTATCTCTGCAAAGGTCTCGTCATGTGCTAACCAGTGGTGGGTTTTGTTTTAAGCCATGTCGAGACCTTCCATTTAATATGTAGTATCAATAGAGAAGTTGATAGATAAGACAATGGGAGTTCAGAGAGAGAGAGTGAGTTGGGCTTCAGAGCGAGAGGGTAGCAATGCGCCACACTGCCGGGGGGGTGGTTGCCAGACGTATGGACCGGTTGGCAGCCTTGCGCTTATAGCTAGGCGCGACAGGGTTGGTAGTCCATTGCCGCCTGCCTATGCTGCCTGGGCTGCCCATGTTGTCGTACTGCACATTGCCTGGAGGCTCGCTGTGTGTTCCATGATCAGGTTGCCTAGAACCTTTGAGATTCTAACATCCCTTGCCCTCTCTCCCAATTTCTCACGGTTGCACTCTTTCTCTCTGACGACATTACTCTCATTTCATTCTTCTCTCTATTTAAATGCATACCCTTCCCTTGAGGTCCTAAAGGAGTTTCAGCACTCACCTCTCGTATTACTCTTAGGACAAGCATATATTTACATGTATTAGATTTAAGGGGTTAATGTGAACAGTGATCTTCTTGATGAGGATAGTTGGTGAACGTTCTACATGTTCACGAGTTATATGCCCAGCTCATCATCCAATTTGTGACTAGACTAGTGCCATGTGTAAGAGCCCGACCATGCCCAGGAGTTGTCTGTAGAGGGGCGAGGACTTAGCCTTGATTTGCCTACCGAGCCAGGAGCGAGTGCAGTACCAGAGACTACAGCTCGCTCGTAGTGCCGGTATAGTAGAGTAACGTAATTTATCTGTCCTTGTGTTCTCTGCAGTCTTTTCCTGGGTTCTCGCTTTCGGTGCTGGGACTCGTTGTTCCTGTGACTTGGCCTGCTAGCTAGAACACATGGGGATGATGAGTGGGCTATATCTTTATTTTACTATGCATTGCAGCTCTCTTTAAGTTTATGTATGTAACACTTTACAATACACATTACTCACACACAAGACAACACTATTAATACTTTCATGTATCAATTAACTGCACTGTCGTTTTGCTGCTGTGTCCGGAGTTCTATTGCGTAGGGCGCATACGGACTCAGAGGGGAGACAGAGTGAGAGAAGCGAAGTAGCCTATGCGGTAGTAGGCTACCGGCGCAGTACTGTTGCCTGCAACCTTTTAGTTATTCCAAGTATAGATTCATTCTTATAATAAGTGACTACTATTTATGTTCCTTCCATGTGTATTATTAGGTATCTACTGGATCATGAACATCTTGTATGCTACATGCTAGTGCATGTTAGTAGGGGACAGTTATTCTAGTGCACGCGCTTTCAAGTAGGCGTGTACATTTGTCATTTAGCATTTCACTGTCATACCTTTAGCCTGCTTCTATTCTACATTAGTAGAGGCTTAATATTAACGTAGTTTCTTGAGTATTGCATTTCTTTAGTAATAACGTAACCTATAAATGTCTGAGGGAGTTTAGCCTCATAGCCTACCCCTGTTGTACACTTTCGCCGAGTTAAGGTACCTCGTTACCATAGACGATAACTCTGTAGGGCGTTGGTGCTTTTGTTGTCTGGAGCATATAGTATTTGGGACTGGAATCGAGCGTGTCGTTGTCACATAAGCCATTTCTGTCCTACGATCAAGAATCCCGAATATGTATTGCCGATCCAGCCGTAACAATATATATACCGGTATATATATATATATATATATATATATATATATATATATATATATATATATATATATATATATATATATACACACAGTATAATACTAATACTGGCGCCCCGATCAATGTCTAACGTGTAGGTTGGTATTGGGGAGATAGAGCCAAACCTGGTGAAGGTAAACTATATCAACCTGGGGCCGGGTACTCAAAGATCCCATAAGTTACGGCAAGATGAAAGACATTAGAAACCTATGAATTAATTGTTTATTCCTTCCCCACGGCGATATATCTTCCTCATACTCAGGAAAACTAGACTGTCATAAGTTATGGTGCTAGAGTTACGATGTCGACGTTTAGGATGCAGTGATCAAAGGAACATAAGCCACCATAATTATTTTTGATTAACCTGGTCCGGGATAATATACAGTGGCACCAGAGTTCTACAGATTCGGTAGATTAGCACCTCGGCAAATCACCCTGTCGTTTAATCTTCTTGTGTACCTTGTGTTTTATAACTTATTATATTATTTCAGGCTTAAATGTGTTATTCCTAGTATCCCAATTTGCATACAATCGCGTAAGGTTATAATCAGAATAGAATGTGAATTGACGTGACGGGTACTGGAGGTGTTAACCCTTTCTGTGCCAGGGACGTTGGTTATATTTTATTATAGCTATCTTTAGAACATTGTATGCAGCTTAGGAAAGCTCTGTGGTACTTAAAAAAGGGTTGATTGAGATAGTTCGAAGCCTTATAATTGCTAGAGATCCTTCCTCAACTGAATGTAATCGATTAGTTCTAGCCAAAATATAATAAATAGGATGTGGACGGTACATACGGTATTAAAAGAGCATCACATGAACCTGTATTGAATATCATTGCAATATTATACCACCAGACCTCGACCCAGATATTTAATACCACGGCTGCGTATCCTCATTAATATATATTACATTGACTGTTAAGGGAACGGTATATTTATTGGTCGATTTAGTCAGTTTTATTATATTTTTCGCTCCCTAGACCTCCATCAAACTTACAACAAATATACCTAAGATCCACCTTCTAGATATATTTGTTTATTTATCGGTAGAAAAAATGTGCCGGCTCAAAACCGGTCCCTCCTTAATTACAAGCTCGCTATCACTCGCCAGGGAAAAAATCGACACCTAAATGACACGGAAAGTCTCAATATTGACAAAGAAATGGGTCGAAAGATCTTAAAATCGCCAAACTAATGGGCCAAACGTCTTACAATATGAAAACTACTGGGGCTGAAGAAGGGGGGCGGGGGTGGGGGGGGGGGGGGGGGACCAGAAAAAAGAACTACTTCCCCTTAAGTCTTTGATTATGTTGGGTAAACAATGAAAGGTATAACAAATAATTGAATATATTGGCAGTACTTTATTTTTCTATACTTATACACAACAATGAAAGGTATGCATTAAAAAGTATAAAAATCATTGGGTATATTGACAGTGATTTACCTTTCTATACTTATATTAGATGGATGTATTACTACAAAGATACCTTTATAGTGGTTTATCATTTTGGACACTTTAATTACCGTTTTTCATACCTTCTTTAAACTCGCATGTTATTTTACACTGTGACGCCTATTATCACTTTACTTTGGCTAACATTGGACGATTTTACTCAGCTGCGGAAGGCCCTATAGGATTTAAAAGGGTAAAGTCAGTCTTAATTACCTTATTTCCTAAGCTGACTGAAATCGTCTATTGATAGCCATAATAATAGTAAAAAAAAATCAATATATACTAAAAGGATTAATAACAAGGGGAAGGGGATAAATCGTGTGTGAGGGGGGATATTGTGTGTTCTGTTTATCACACACACACACACACACACACACACACACACACACACACACACACACACACACACACACACACACAGTATAGTGTGCAAAATATGTGAGAAAATAATTAAGAAAAGATGGATGATTTACTTGGAAAAGAATAATCTACTATCTAACAGGCAATTTGGATTCAGGGAGGGTACCTCATGTGTTACAAATCTACTCAGTTTTTATGACAGAGTGGTTGACATATTACAAGAGAGAGATGGATGGGTGGATTGCGTATATATTGACATGAAGAAAGCTTTTGACAGAGTATCGCATAGCAGGCTGAAGTGGAAATTAAAAGAGTATGGAGGGATTCAGGGTAGTTTGTTAAATTGGATGGAGGACTATCTTTCAGGGAGACAGATGAGGACTACTATCAGAGATAAATTTTCTACGTGGAAAGATGTCACAAGTGGAGTTCCGCAGGGAGCGGTGCTGGCTCCCATAATGTTTCTAATATACATTAACGACATGCCAAAGGATATAAATGCATATATGAATATGTTTGCAGATGATGCCAAGATCATGAAGCATATAGAAGATGAAAACAGTGGTAGGGAATTACAGAGGGATTTGGATAGGATAGATCAATGGAGCAAGAAGTGGAAAATGGAATTTAACACAAATAAATGTCATGTAGTGGAAATGGGAGTAAGTAAAAGAAGGCCACATATGGAATATAAGTTAGGAGAAAACACTATTAACCCATCAGAGAAAGAAAAGGACTTAGGGATAACTGTTAGGAGTGATCTTTCACCTGAGAATCATATTAATAAGATAGTGGGAGAAACATATGGACTGCTAAACAGAATAAAAATAGCCTTTAACTATATAAACGAGGAGATGCTGGAGAAAATAATAAAAACATTGGTGAGACCAAGACTGGAGTATGCGGCAGTGGTGTGGGCACCACATCTAAAAAAGCATATAAAGAAGCTGGAGAAGGTTCAGAGAGCTGCAACTAGGATGATACCAGAACTGAGAGAATTACCATATGAGGAGAGATTAAAGAAATTAGATTTACCATCTCTAATGGATAGGAGGGAGAGAGGCGATATGATTATGATGTACAAATGTGTGAGAGGACTCGAAAAGGTGGACAAGGGTTATATTGTGAAAGATAATGGTAGAACTAGGGGGCATAGATATAAGCTAATGAAAGGAAGATGTAAAGGAGATGTGAGAAAGTATAGTTTTCCTTACAGAAGTATAAGTAAATGGAATCAGTTGGAAGAGGAAGTGGTGTGTGCCAAAAACATTCATATTTTTAAGGCAAAGTTAGATAATTGTAACTCAGGAAGCGGGACAATACGAGCCTAAAAAGCGCAACTCCTGTATACTACAAATAGGTAAATACACACACACACACACACACACACACACACACACACACACACACACACACACACACACACACACACACACACACACAGCCCGTAGCCTAGTGGTAGAGCTCTCGTCTCACACACGAGGGGTCGGGGGTTCAATCCCCGGCCGGGCGGAGACAAATTGGGCTTGTCTCCTTTCATGTGTTAGCCTCAGTTCACCTAGCTGTAAATAGGTACCTGGAATAAGTGGACGACGTTGTGACGTCCCATCTGGGGTTGGCAAAAATGGTACAAGGCGAGATGGGTATCATATGGTTCACCTAAGCTGATGGCTACCTAAGCATTCGGGCGAGACGGTACCGTCTATAGTGAGAATGGTACCATACAGATCCACCCTAAGCCTTCGTTTCCGATGTCGCCAATTGGCTAAAAATACAGACTACACACACATCCACAGCCATTCCAACGATACATATAACACCTACACATATAGGAGGCGGGAAATAACGAGCATGCTCACTCCCGCAATACAACTAGAGTAAGTACACACACACACACACACACACACACACACACACACACACACACAGCCCGTAGCCTAGTAGGTAGAGCTCTCGTCTCACACACGAGGGGTCGGGGGTTCAATCCCCGGCCGGGCGGAGACAAATTGGGCTTGTCTCCTTTCATGTGTTAGCCTCAGTTCACCTGAGGGCGAGACGGTACCGTCTATAGTGAGAATGGTACCATACAGATCCACCCTAAGCCTTCGTTTCCGATGTCGCCAATTGGCTAAAATACAGACTACACACACATCCACAGCCATTCCAACAGTACATAAAACACTTAACATGCATTTCACGCAATACATTCCCAGTTAAGGAGGCGCGATAATAATGAGCTTAGCTCGCATTGCGTGGATTCCCCTTGACGAACAAGTAACTGAGTAACTGAGTAACACACACACACACACACACACACACACACACACACACACACACACACCACTCCCATTGTAGTAGGCTGTACCTGACCCTACCTGTACGGACTTGTAACCCACTCCCTCTTTACCCTTTTCAACTCCTCACCTGACACTACCAAAACAGTGCTTGTATGTATGTATGTTTGTGTGCATACGTGAGCGTTTGTGTATACGGGCATGTGCACACTTACTGCATGTTCTTATATATGTATGTATGTGTATATATGTATGTTCTGTATATGAGTAAGTAAAATAAATGTGTATATGTACTGCATATCACTTACTCTCATGGTTAATTTATGATAATTTGTATTTTGCAACTGCATCATTATTGTATTTATTTATTTTTTTGTAAACTGAGCTTACCATCTTCATATCTGTACATCTCATGTTCATCCACTAAATTGTAAAATGTGTATTTTCAGCTCATGAGGCTGCCATTCTTTAATAAACCGTTTATTATTATTATTATTATTATTACACACACACACACACCTGTGGTTCCTGTGGTTGTAGTTGAAGGTTGTCAATTAACACCCCGTGGTCCACGCTGCTGCGGCGCCGCTGCTGTACATCCCATCTGCTCTCCTCTGTGCCAGCTGGTCAAGGATGCTGTTGCTGGCAGCACGGAGGTGGTAGTGGGGTAGGATGGGTTGGTCTGACAGTGATGACAGGAAATTATCCAAGTTCTTTTTTAATTTGTCCAACGGTTGAGTAGGTTTTGTTTCGTATTTCTATAGGCAGTGAATTGTAGAGCTTTGGACCTCGTGTAGCGAAGGCATTTTCTTTCAGCGTCTTAACTCTTGTCAGTGCTCTTGAGTTTATAGACCTGATAATACATATACGGCCCAGTCGTTGGGTTTCTTTTATCTCTATAGATAGATATAGAGTAGAAATGGCGGAACATCGTTATGGGAGGAAATTAAAATAGCATCAAGGTTTAGCAATGTGTGCATTATGGGGGATTTTAATTTTCCGAACATTGATTGGCAGCACCAAATAGGCGACTCCGATTCAGTAGAGTTTATTGAGGTAGTACAAAATAGTTTTTTATTTCAATTCATAGATACGCCGACTAGAGGTATTAATATTCTTGATTTAGTTTTCAGTAACAATGAACATATGATAAATGATGTAGAGATTGGTGACCACCTAGGAAATAGCGATCATAAATCTATTTATTTTAATATACAATGGACAGGGAATGCTAAAGAGAATATGACACTTATCCCAGATTTCAGAAAAGCCGATTATGGTGGGCTAAGAAGAGACTTAAGGGTGGACCCTATTGTTAAGCAATTAAGTCAGGATATGCCAGAGTTAACCTTGCCACCTACATATAACCAGTTTATTGCTTCACTCCACAATGCTCAAAATAAATATATCCCTAAAAGAAAATTTAGATCGACGCAGAACCAACCAAAATGGATGACTAATAAGCTAATAGATATTATAGGAAAAAAGAAAGGAATATATAGAAAAATAAAGAAAGGCGAAAATCATCTACATATATACTATCAGACTCTATCAAGACAGGTCAAAAAGGAAATCAGGAAAGCAAAAAGAAATTATGAAATAAGGATAGCCAGTGACTCAAAAAATATCCCTAAAGCTTTTTACCAACTCTATAAATCTAAAGTTAGAGATGTAATAGGCCCCCTAAAAACTTCAATAGGAGAAATAACAGAAAATTATTTAGAAATGTGCAGCACATTAAAGTCAGTTTCTTTCCGTTTTCACTAATGAAAATTTGGCACAGATTCCAGAAGTCAATATGGTATATAGTGATAGTATAGAAAATATGTTAAGTACAGTTAGTATAAGTAGAAATTATGTGCTTAAGGAAATTGACAGACTGAAACCTCAAAAATCGACTGGTCCTGACGAGGTATATGCTAGAGTATTAAAAGAATGCAGAGATGAGTTAAGTAGCCCATTAGCATTTTTATTTAACAAGTCATTAGAAACAGGTTTAGTTCCAGAAGCTTGGAAGCTTGCAAATGTAGTTCCGATCTTCAAAAAAGGTGATAAATCGATAGCATCCAATTACCGTCTCATCAGTCTCACATCAATCATAGGAAAGTTGCTAGAGTCTATTATTGCTAGGAAAATTAGAAGCCACTTAGTAAAATTTAACTTAATAAATTCTTCTCAGCATGGATTTACTCAGGGACGTTCTTGCCTTACTAATTTGCTTAGCGTTTTCTCAGAGGTATATGAAGCAGTAGATAGTGACAAGTCATGATATTATATATTTAGATTTCAGTAAAGCTTTCGACAAAGTCCCTCATGAGAGATTGATGAGAAAGGTTGAGGCACATGGAATAGGAGGGTCGTCTTTGGGATGGATTAGGTCATGGCTAATTGGTAGGAAACAGAGAGTCAGCATAAATGGTACCAAGTCAGAGTAGTGGGGAGCAGTCACAAGTGGTGTCCCCCAGGGATCGGTATTAGGTCCCCTGTTGTTTCTTATATACATAAATGACCTAGATTTAGGTATAACTAGTAGGATAAGTAAATTCGCAGACGATACTAAAATGGGGAGATCAATTGAATCAAATAGCGATATAGAGTGCCTCCAAAGGGATCTAGATACCTTACATGAATGGTCAGTAAATTGGCAGATGAAGTTTAACATTGACAAATGCAAGGTATTAAAGATAGGGAAGATGCAAACAAATGTTAAATATAAACTAACTAATTTAGAATTAGAAAATTCAGACTGCGAGAAAGATCTAGGTGTGTTTGTTAGCAATGATTTGAAGCCTAGAAAACAGTGTATAAGCGTTCGTAATAAGGCAAACAGGATTCTCGGGTTCATCTCGAGGAGTGTGAGTAACAGAACTGCTGATGTTATCTTAAAACTTTACTTGTCATTAGTGAGACCCCATATGGATTATGCTGTCCAATTTTGGTGTCCTTATTACAGAATGGACATAGATTCATTGGAGAGAGTACAGCGTAGAATGACAAAAATGATCCATAATATTAGAAATCTTCCGTATAAGAAAGGTTGAAGAAATTAGGTTTACATTCGTTAGAGAGACGCAGAGTTAGAGGGGATATGATAGAGGTGTTCAAGTGGGTTAGTGGGATTAACAAAGGGGACATGACAAATGTACTAAAGCTCAGTGATAGCGAAATAACTCGTACCAATGGTTTCAAATTAGATAAATTTTGTTTCAGAAAAGATATAGGCAAATATTGGTTTGGTAACAGAGTTGTAGATGGGTGAAATGGACTACAAAG